>JBBPOF010000007.1:0-114139 GCA_038091315.1 Porphyrellus cyaneotinctus | reverse complement strand
CTTCCCCGCCCAAGACCTGTCCTCGCCACCCCTTAGGGTGGCCGAGCTTCCACCGGGGTTCGTACCCACCAGTCCCCCATATCCACCACCAGCCAGTCTTCCGTTCGTCGTGCTCTCTCCACCGCCACTTCCTCCCCCTCACTCCGCACCACCGTTCCCCGCCCCTCATCCACCTAGCGTACCCTCTGCGCCATCCATATCTTCTATCGCATCGCCAGTCTCGGCGGACGCCATCCTCATACCTCCATATCCAGCGCCACCTCCACGTGAAGTTGAGCTGACGCCGAAACTCGTCACAAAGGCCCAGAAGCATTGTAGGTTTGCCATTTCGGCGCTCGATTACGAAGACACACAGCACGCGATAAGAGAGTTGAGGGCCGCGCTGGAGACGTTGGGCGCGTCCGTGTAAGAAGACTTGTGATGGCAGATTGGGCTGGCTCCTGAAATTGACATCCGGTTTATTATGCTAACGTATTTATGTGATGTATTTGTCAGTCTCTTTATTACGACCAGTTGTGTGGGGACTTTACGATATGTACACCATTAATGCCATTGTTTTTTTCAATAGTTATCCAGCGCAGAATGTGTAGTGTGCAAAGTAGAATAAAAGTAAAAACAACTGATATGAAGACCACGCAACACCGCTCACCGACCTGGTTGGATGATAGATTGCGTATGATGCATATCCGATGGACTCTCCACATGTGGAGCCCCCGGTATGATCATCGGCAAAGCTGTCCGCGGCAATACAGGGGCGATGATAGGTGCATGCGTAGGTGGAGTTGGGACTCTCGGATCTCTCGAGGACACGAGAGGTGCCAGGGTGGATATCGGGGGAACGGGCGGCGGGAGGGATGTCGGAGGCGTGATGATGGATGGAGGCAAGGACGAAGCCCGGCCAGGATGCATATGAAGCGGAGGAGGGGATGCCGCTGAAACATTCGGGGGTGCGGTGTCGGTGTGGGACGGGGCCGTTGCAAGGTCGAAGAGCGGCGGGGGGAGTGTATGGAATGTCTTCAGGGCCGTCGAGAGGGCGTCAAGCTGTTAAACACCGTCAAGGGGGAAGCACGTTGGGCCGGGGAAGAGTACGAACCTTGTTCATAATTCCCCCAATGGCCGCCTTTCGCTGCGCAAACTGCTCTGCAAGCCTCGAAAACTCTTCGTCTCGTCTCCGCTTTCCATGCCCATGTATATTATCGTCGTCGTCTTCCTCATCTTCCTCATCATCAGAGTGCACGGTGGAAACCTCGGAAACGGCTCCCCCCGTCGTACCCCCTTCTGGTTCATGCTCCTCAGGTTCTTCGTCACCAACTGGCAATGTCTGACCTCTCCTCATCGATCGCTTCCTGGATCGCGCAGTCCCTTCACCCACACTGACGATACCACCTACATGGGCATTACTTCCCCAACCCCTCCCAACGCCCTCCATATCCGCATGCATCGCTGCAATTTCCGCCTGCAACTCCAAAATCCGCTCGAGACTCGACCACAGCTTCCGGTCGTCAGCGCTGGGGAGCGGCGCAGAGACAGAGGGAGAGGCATCCCCCGGGGTGGCCGTGGAGGACGATATGGGCGTGTGCTCGCCGAGCTTGACGCCGGAGAAGGGGTCGAAGACCGTCAGCGTGGGACCTGGGTTGGTGCGCGAGGTGGGTATCGAGGGTGGGGTGGGTACCGAGTCGGACGTCCGCGTCGTCAGCGATACGGACGGTTGCAGGGCGATCGAGGGCGGTGTAGGGGTCGCATGTACATGTGCTGGGTCGGTCGCAGGCGGGGCAGATTTGCCAAAGACTTGCGCGATGATGGCGTCTTGAGGCGTGAACAGGGTTCCTTCTGGCGCCAGTTCGGGCGTCGTGTCCAGGCTGGCTGGCACGTCGGACGTCCTCACTGTCCCTGCATCCTTTTCCGTGCTATGAATAAGGCTGGGAGTGCGTGCGTAGGCGCTGGGGTCATTGATGTGTGCGTGGACTCCCTCGTCGAGCGGTATGTCGGACGCTAATGTCGAGTTGCCGGGCTGGGAGACCAACGAGGCGTCTGAAGGGCCTAGCTGGACATGATCTGGGGCTGGTGGAGAATTGGAAGGCGTTTTTCGGTGACGGCTCGACCTGCTACTCAACCACGAGTTCAACATGGAGACGAGGGAGAGCAAAAGACCAATCTGGCCAATTAGCCCCTGACTATCTATTCAATACTCAGCGCCCCAAACCTCCCGAAATTCAGAGCAGGCTTCTCATCCTCATCATCTGATCCACCCAATTCGACCTTGATCTCAACCACCGCGTCTTCTTCATCGCTCGAAAGCGCCTCCGTCTCACTGTCTTGTTCCTCGCTCTCTTCGTCCATCCCAAGCTCGTCCCATGTGTGTTGTTGCACCTCGTCCTTGAGCCACACACCGTCCTCACTCGAAACAGAACTTCCAGGAGGCCAAAAGGCCCACGGAATTCTTCCTTCTGCGACCAACCTCAATACTGCGCAGATACGGTCAGCATGAATTTCCAACGAACTCAACCAGTAGATACCCACTGGCGTTCCCGGCTCGATTCACGTCCGGTCTCCCAGCCTTGGCAGTGACCCATCCTTTCTTGTTGGCATAGGCGGTCATGATGTCATTTGCTGTCCACCTTGGTGCCCGCTCAGCTTTGGATTGTTCCAGCGAACGCTGGCCAGGCCTCCAGGTGCGCTTATCTTCGATTACGGGCACATCGGTGGGTACAGTTTTGATTTTAGAGGTAGATCTGCTGAACTGGGAGCCGCGAACACCTGTCGATGCACCCGTTACAGCAGCATGGGACCCAGCAGAAATGGACACCGGAGGATGTGTCAGTCCCAAAATCCGTTCCAGGGGGAGAATTCGAGCAAGCTGGTGCACGCAAAAGGGAATCGCAGCGATCCGGGAGATAGGAAGGACGCCCGAGAGGACCTGTTCTTAGACATGCGTATGGTATCACCGAAAACGGAAAACGGTATACGTACTTGAATATCCATTGGTACGAACGAGGGTATAACGAGTCCGGGGCAGTCAACAAGGCGGACATCGGAGGTCCAGAAGAGAGTTTGAAAATGCTTTGTCTAGACATGGTTCGATCGCATATTCAGAGACGAAATGGGACCACATGCCTTCCCGGGAGTCCGCGATGCGCGTACTCGTGTCGTTCCGAAGATCGCATTCAGCAGAGATGATTTTCCGACGTTTGGTTGACCTGTAAAAGTATAAGTCGGGTGAGGAGAGTCGGCAATGCGACGAGGGTATGCATACCAATAACTCCGACGGTCAAAAATTCGGGTTCTTTCCATTCGTAACCGTCGTCCGTTTGTTCCTCTTCGCTGTCCGAGTCTTTGATGCCATCTGCTTCTTCACCCTCTGTTCCATGCTCAGCGTCCTGCCCCTTTGGTACTCCAGCGCCGCCAACCGCTTTCCCAACCAGTTTTCCTTTCGCCTTGAGGACGCCATTCCAATCGATGTCCCTCTTGACTTTGGGTCTCCACTGATCAATCCTCTGCAGTCGCTCTTCCTCGCATTCCATGGATCGTGGTGTCGTCACCCATTGAGGTGGCCGGAGAAGCTGTTCATGTACATCCTGGAGCGTATGGACCAGTCTTTCCCTGAAGGTGCCTGGGAGATGTGGCTCGTACCGGATGTGTCCTTGCTCGACTGTGGATTTTGGTGCATATGCCTCGACTGGGACGACTGGTACCCCATGATAGTTTGCATTGAGAAAAGACGTCCAAGCCGCCGTGCGTGCAGGACCGGCAATGTCCACTTTGGTTAGGATAAGGATGACGCATGGCGCTTTGGACCTCGATTTTTTCGAGCGCAGGCTGAGGTCGTCCTGCGGAGTGGGGATGTTAAGGTGAGCAGAGAGTGAAGAGGGGAGATGAAGAGGCGGGCAACGGGAGTCGAGCAGCACGAGAAGGATTTGGGATATTTCTGTAACACGCCAACTGTTTCGCGTCCGATATCATGTTCTGTTCTGAGGGATCGGTAGGGAGAATCAGCTTACAACTGTCTCCAAACCTCGATGTTTCTTTCAAAGTGGGTGGGCGGATGGGGCATGGGATGAGTCTCGGAATCGTCGATGTGGTCGCCCGTAGGATCAGCAGGGAAGACGGTCTGATCAGTCGAGGAGGGGGAATTCAATGCGCGTTGCCACTGCCCTACGATCGTGTCCTGCTGTGTGAGCCAGGTGCGAAAGTAAGCCTGTTCGTTCGCGTCGAGCTCTTCCTTGGACATCTGGTACCTCCATCTGGGCCGCTTTGGTACGGCGAGCTGAAGTTCCTTTGGGGAAGGGGTGATCCGGAGCACTGCGACGTCGGTCGGGATGGGTCTCCTGAGGGCGATTGAGCCTGCCAGTGCTCTGGTTTCGTCTAGAAAGGACTGGTCGAGCTTGACAAATTGGCTCTCGAGCTTGCGTGTGCTTGCGGTGGTCTTGTCTGGTGGGTTCCTCGTGCTTATGGTTCTCTTCTTGGGCTGTTCTGACGGTTGAGGAGCATCGCCGCGTTTGATTGCACGCTTGAGCTTGAGCTGGGCTTTGCGTTGTTTTCCTGACAGCGGGGCCATTCAAAGGTCATCACGGAAGGTTTGTACGGTCGGTGCGTATCAATCCGAGACTCGTCGCAAGGGACTTATCGCTCGTTTCAGCTCAACTCCCCATCGTCTAGACACTCGCCATATGATTCGTATCTCGCTTGGGTTGTGCTCCATGCCCTACTACGTACGTTTCACCCTCCGTATCATATATAAGGACACTCGTGAGTAGCTCTCGCACTGATACTGAGGATTTTATCCAGTACTCTTCTCTTCGTGAGGCACCTCAGTACTCAGTGCTCACCGTCTCCCGTGACCAAGCCATAACTTGTCTGGTAAAATGTCCTCCAAGGAAAACGTCGTCGTCGTCGGTGCTGGTTTCGCTGGCGTAACCATTACCTCTGCCCTCGCTGCCAAACTTGACCCATCCAAGTACCACATCGTTCTCGTCCATCCCCGTCCATTTGCTATGCCTCTCCCTGTATCCACTCGTCTCGTCGTCAGCGAAGCCAACGACTTTGAACACACAGCCCTCGTCCCCCTCGACAGGCTCTTCAATAAGCACAACAATGGCGAGAGCAAGCTCGGCATCGTCATGTCCATAGAACCCAAGGACCCCCGGTCTGGAGGGCATGTCGTATTGGAGAGCGGTGAACGCATCCCGTACGAGATCCTCGTCATTGCAACGGGATCTAAGTGGATGTCGCCCGTCGACTATCCTCTCCAAGGGGCCGATGTATTGCCCTACATCCATACTTGGCGCAACAACTTCGCCAATGCCAAGCACGTCGTCTTCGTCGGTGGTGGTGCTCTCGCGATCGGTCAGTCGACCTTTTGTTTCTCCCTTGTTCCCTTGCTCACTCTTGCCCACAGAATTCGCAGGTGAACTCAAGGACGAATATCCCGTACGTCTCACCCGTCTCTCATACAATCGTCTTCTCATTCGTGTCTCAGAACAAGGAAGTGACCATCGTCCAGGGCGACAGCCAGCTCCTCAACGGTACATACCCATCCTCTTTCCGTCAGGGTCTCGCCAAACGCCTCTTGGCTCGCGGCGTCAAGCTGCTTTTCGACGAGTATGTAGACTCTGTTCCCGAGCAAGGTACTGTTGGCCTCGTCACCCGCAAAGGCACAGCGATACCCGATGCTGACCTCGTCGTATGTTTTTCCCGACTCCCTCACTTTCCATTCCACTCAACCTAGCGTTTAGGTTTCGGCTCGTGGTTCCTCTCCAAACACAGCGTTCGTCGCTTCCCTCGGCTCGTCGACGCTTTCTTCGTCTGGATTTATCAATGTCAGACCCACCCTCCAACTAGCCGACTACCCTCGCATCTTTGCGGCAGGGGATGTCATCGAGTGGTCTGAGCAGAAACAGGCAGGCAAGGTTGGCGCCCATGCCGGTGTGGTTGTCAAGAATGTATTGAACATGCTCTCGGGCAAGAACGATGCCTTGGTTAACTATCAGGGCAGCCCCGAGATGATCATCATCTCAATCGGCAAGGTAAGTAGCTATTGCTAGCTTCGTTGCGACACGCTGACCCAAGGTCCCCGACAGAACGGTGGGATGGCATACCTGCCGTTCCTTTGCGGAATCACGCTAGGAGACTTTTGGACGAGGCTGTTCAAGTCGCGAAACATGGGGCTTATCCTGTCTCCGTTTCGGTCGAGTTTGGGATATTAGGGACGTGGTTGATATTGTTTCATGGTGTTAGTAGTACAATAAGCACCATTAATTGCATGGCCTTGTGCCCTTTCCACGCCTCGTTCGTCACCATCATCCAGTGCCCGTCCCACGCCGCCATCGCCCCCTCTGCTTGATTTTCTCCATCGTGTCACTTTGTTTGTCTCCGCCATGCCCGTCGCAGCCCCTCCACGCCAATTCGACCCCATCGCCACCGGTCGGCGGGTCCTTCCAAGAAACAAGGATTTCTTGAACAAGCATGGTCATAGGCACCATTCGTTTGACCCAGAAAAGGCCCCGTATCCGTTGAGTTATGACAGACAGGTTTTGGAGTTGTGAGCGGGTCCCCACAACCCTTTCCTGGCGGTCCGCTCAACATCTGCCTCTTTCGTGGCGTTTACAGAGAGAGCCTGGACCTCAACTTCCTCTTGCCCTTGACGAAATCAGTGTCCATAGCCTCCTTTACGGATGGCCCACCACAACGCTCACTCGATCTGGGATGTGGAGTATGTGTTCGCTCATATGTTCCGGATCTTGCCAAACGCTGACATATCTCCTTTTATTACAGGGCGGGACGTGGATTGTCGAGGCTGCTAAAGAATGGCCAGATTGCCACTTCGTATGTATGATTAACCAAGAAGGATTTTTGTGCGTTTTCATGTGCTATTTCTAGGTTGGATTCGACCTTGTCGACGTGCAAGTACCCCTGTCGTTATTAGAACCACAGGTCGCTAGTCACATAAGTTGGGTGCACGGTAACTTGTGAGTATCACTTTAGGGTGCGCACGGAAAGCCGCTTGACACGCCTCAATATCTCAGCTTGACGACAAGGCTACCTTTTGACGACGACCAGTTTGACCATGTTCGTATGAATGATCTTGGGAGAGGTATTCCTGAGAACAAGGTGAGTATCCGGTTTTGCTCGCGTTCGCTTGTGTGATGGAGCTCCCTTTGATGCGTCATTTTTCGTGCCACTTGCTACATGTAGTGGGGTGTATTGCTCGAAGTAAGTCGTGTTATTACATCCACAGATCACCACTGCTCATATATCTTACCGAACAAAAGGAGGTCAACCGTATTTTGAGTCCGGGTGGTATTGTCGAGGTGATTGAGCATGGTATGTCTCCTGCTCGTCCCTAGTGACGTCCAACAATTATTTCCCATTAGACATCATATTTCCTACTCTCCCAAGCTGGTTCACAGCACCTCTCCGTGTACGCAATAAACGATCTGACTCGATCCATCATCCCAACGGTATGCAGGAACGAGAAGCAACACCGCCTCCCTCATCGGTGGAATGCCCTTCATTACCGCACGACCACGTACTGCTTGAAAGTTTGTATTATGGTGTATTTGAGAATCGGTTCATCAATTTACGACCCACTGGTTAGTGTCTTCATATACTTCTACTATGATTGGTGTATTAATCAGACACAAGCTATCCTCCCCATTCACTTTACATCCAATTTTCGGCAAGTGATTACTGCACCCACCGTGCATGTCCGTATGCCTGCGATACCGCCCCTGCCAGCACTTCCACAATCCCTGCCTGCTAATGCGATACTGAGCGGAGACGTGGATAAAACCGAGGCAGGTTCGCAACCGTCAGGTTCATCTGACATGCCTACTCTACGACCTAGTCCCATTTCTTTCTGCTCGTCAGATTCAAGACGAACGAGCCAGTCGATATCGACAGAGAAGTCCTCTCTGTTTGACCGGAGCTATTCCATATCGGACGCGTACACACAGATGACAAGTAATTCTGGAGACCCACCTTCACCTGGTTCCCCTAAAACGGCTCAAACCACAAAGTTGCCATGCTATGTTGTCGACTGGTCGTCTGCCGAGAGTACCGTGGGGAGCGGCTCCAACTCCCGTTTCCTTGTTCCATTAGAAAAGGTTGACAAATTGAACGAGAGCACGCTTGCGATGCAACTCTACTGGAGCTACCAGAGTGCCCTGGCTTGTCAAGAATCGATGTGGGAAGAACTTGTGGATAGGATGAGAAACCGACCTAGTACACTGAGGGAGTTGGGATGGGAGAATGATCCTGAGTTGAATGAGTTGGACAGTAGGGCGAGGTTTGAGGTGCTGGTCGAACGATATAAGCGGTGAGTTTGCGATTCGATGTGTCATCGTTGCGGTTGCTGATGAAAGGATGCAGGGACATGCATGCGCGGGTGTCACTCTGGTGTTCGCTGGCTGAGCTAGGATGGCCCGTGCCACCACGTGAACCGCTGTCAAAGGCAGAGCTTGTGGAAGAGGAACGGTTGCATCAGGCGATGCTCGAGGCGAGACGATGTGCAAGTGAAGATGACCTACTCACGTACTGCCGCTCAGTCCGGTCATTCGTGGGCACCAAAATCTGTTGACCTGCTCCATTTATTCTTTCCGCTGCCCGTTGGACACTATTTTTTATTCATGCCGAGTCCTTGTGCAGGACAACATACCACGATGACACGATACCTCACGAACTTTGATGGACGATTTTTGGCTGTAGCGCTGCACTTATTCTCTATGTATTTCCATGTGGTTACGTTTGCTTGGCCTATTGCCGTATAGATCTGATTTAATGAGACGAATAGAACGCCCTTCTCTGTAGGCAAGCACCGAGTGCCTTCGGTCCTTGCATATGGAGAAGGTCGTCCTTATGTTTCCGATCAAGAAAAAAAGTAAAGAAAAAAAACATTCCCTATTTGGATCGGCGAATGCCGAACGAGTGGCTGATGTATTTTTCGTTGGCGGTAAAGTGTTTGGCCCATATGCCAGCACGCAAGTCGAAGAAAAGCACGTCTGGCGACGCGGCTGCCCAGCATGCACCGCACGACACCCCGCACGGACCAGCGATGACCACCAACCAGTCCGAACACCCACCACCACGACGATGGCGCTGGTCACCGCTCACCGATTCCAGCACCATCGCACATCCTCCCATATTCACCAGAGACGGCAGGTGCGTCTCCTTTACGTGCGCTATCGAGCCATACTCGACCATGTCTCCAGACATTTCTTCTCCATCGTCGGTGCCGCGATCAAAATACACTCGGCGACCTCGGGAAAGATCATATCCACACTACCCGGATCGCAGGATGATGGTCATAACGACATCATCACCTCCGCCGTCCTGAGCCCACAAAACGCGTTCCAGTTGATCACTGCATCGTTGGATGGTACCATCAAGATTTGGGACTTTCTTGAAGGCGTGCTTTTGAGAACGATTGACCTCAACCAGCCTGTACATCACGTGTGCACACATGAGAAAATAAAGGACTATCTTTTCGTGGCCGCAGTTAAAACAAAGAAGAGCAAGAGTTCATGTGAGTATACTCCCAAAGGTCCATGGAATGACAACTAATCATCTTTGCTAGTGCCAGATCCCCCACGGCCCGGTTACGCCGATAAGCAGGAGGAGAGCTGCATCATTCTCCGGGTTTCCCTCAAGACACAAGGTTTGAGTAGCTCCGAAAAGGCTCAGAAACCGTCGTCAATCGTACCGATCGGGAAAGCGAGGGCGACGGCCGGCCTCGCAATCTCTGCCAGTGGCGAACGGCTGATCGCCATCGCCGGCCACAAAGCATATGTCGCGTACATCTCGAACCTCAAGGCAGGCTTCACCAAATTTGTATCCCCGGAGCGTCTTACCTGTCTTGCTGCCCATCCATTCGAAGATTACTTTGCAACCGGCGATGTCAAGGGTGTCGTGCGACTATGGTATTGTCTAGATCCCAAACTTGTGAAGGTGGTGGGTGTAGAGAAGAAATCACAAACATCGACGCTTCATTGGCACGCTCACGCGGTTTCATCTGTCGCTTTCACGACCAACGGCGCATATTTACTGAGCGGTGGCGAAGAGTCCGTCCTGGTCATATGGCAACTGCATTCGGGTAAACGCGAATTTGTCCCTCGAGTCGGTTCCCCGATCATAAATATTGTCGTCTCCTCACCGAGAGCATCCGAGGAAGAGTATCTTCTGGGGCTCGCAGATGCCAGTTATGCATTTATAAGCTCAGCCACACTCAAGCTTGCACGCATCTTCTCCCGAATAAAATTAGGTATACCAACGATTTCCTGTCCCAGATTCAGTGTCTAATGATATTGCAGATCCCCTTGGATCGAATGCCTGTCCATCTTCATCCCCCGCACCACTCGCTTTTCATCGTCCCTCGGAAACCCTCATCCTGCCGTCGTCCCATCCTTCCTCCCTTCAAACATACTCTCCCTTTACCTTCACCCTTGTCGCCGAACTCGAAGTCTCACCTTCAAATCGCGTTTCCAGACGCGAGGACAAGGCTCTCGAACCTGCCCGTGTCGAGCGAGCCGTCATCTCTTCTAATGGAGAATGGATGGCGACGATCGACAGACGTGAAGGTGACGAGTCCTTCCGTAGTGAAATATACCTCAAACTCTGGTTCTGGGATAAGAAGACGGCATTCTGGATATTGAACACAAGAATTGATCGACCGCACGGGCTGGCAAAGGTCACTTCATTGTCATTTCGTCCGAGTATGGAGGATGTGCAGGTTGTGACCACTGGGGAAGATGGGAGTGTGAAGGCATGGCGGACGCGAAGGGTCAAGAACAAGAAGGGGAGCGAGGAAGGTATGTTCTCCCACTGAGCTGTCCAGAATAATAAACCACATACCCTCCAGTTTCGTGGACATCGAGATCCAGTTTAAGTCTCATGTCAGATATCCCTAGACACACGTCGTGGTCGCACGATGGATCTCTCTTGGCAGTTCCCATTGGCAGCTCTGTCGTAATTTATGATCCCAATACTAATGCTGTCCAGCAGTCATTCACTATCCAAGAATGTCATCAGCCCTCTGAAGTCCACTTCATCGGCAGGAGTGGGCGATATCTGGCTGTCATGGGAGGAGTAGACTTAGTTGTTTGGGACGTCATTTCTCAGTCAGGTACTTTCCTCTTTAGAATTGCTACCGCATGATGTTGACACGCCTTCGCTCTAGTGATCTGGCATTCAAAAAACCGATATCGTTACATGATGCTCTTGTCACATCCCTATCATGATACCTTCATCACGATTCATTCCACCATACTAGACTCCTCTTCGTCGACCGTCACACTGTTTCGCGTCACCTCTCCCACCCCGCTCATGGTACACACCCTTCCGTTCGGTGTGCTCAATGTCGCCTGGTTTGACCAATCACCCCTACCGCTTTCTGGTGATTTCTCACTAGTAGCGCTGACGCACAAATATAATGTCGTCATCATGGGTGACAATGTGGTTCTCCCCGATGACCCTGGGGCGTCTGCCAAGGCACTCCAAAAAGGTCCTGGTGCGCCACGAAGATCGTTGTTCGAAGAAATGTTTGGTGTCCCTGCCATCACGGGTCTGTCGCATCCCAGGGAAGAGACTCGCGAAGCGATCTCGGGTCAGGGATTAGATGGTGATGCTACAGTACCTTGGAGAAGTAGCGACACCACGAGCTTCTTCGATGCGCCTTCGCATCTCATGCCACCTATAGAAACGTTCTTCGAGCCCCTGATCGATTCGTTTTTGAGACTACGGACTACGGATGATGAGGGTGTTGCAGTACAGGCGGAGGATGGCAACCTTGAAGCAGAGGACGATATGCCAGTCGATCCTATTCAAGAAGCCGAGTCTGTCGACGCGTCAGTGGTGTCCGACGAAGCAGTCCTCGGCGTGTTCGTTCCGCTGTTCAAGAAGATGGCAGGTACGTCTTTTTGACGGTCGCCGTTCGATATCTCATTTCTCATTTTCCCTCAGATGGCCCAGACTACGCTTACCGATCTAATAACACCGCTGCCCCAACAAAGGCAATCAATGGGATTTCCGAAAAGCACGCCAAACCCATCTCGCGTGTTCCCACCAAAAACTCTATCCACTCGGATATTCAACCCGTCTCACAAGATCAATGTACACCCTTCGCAACCACCAAAACTGGCAGAAAACGCAGTAGAGCGTCGCTTGATTGATAATGCTTTCCATCACAGGCACGTCAAAGGGGTCGAGATGTGAATATCGTTGAACATTTCCATTTCATACATTTACACCATTGCATTTTCCGCTAGCACCCTGTTGCAATGCAACACTGCAGAACCCTGTCCTCGCCGCAAATGTAGCCTAGTCCTTTCTCTTGAGGTGGAATGAAGATGGTATGTAGGAGATGGTTCGTCATCTAGATGTAGCCTCAAATCAAACCAGCTACTTTCTGCGCCAGGAATGCCTGAAGCTGAGGAGGAGCGAAGCACCTCTCATCACGTCCTTTGGAGGTCCCACCTGCGTCGAGGATGCAAGGGAGAGTAACGATAACGCCGAATCCATGCGCATATCATTGGGATCTTGAGCCTCTTCAGATCCGAGTCTATTGTACGCATCCCTAGACAACTTGCGGCGCTTAGCTTGACGCTCGCAAGCCCATTCGAGCGTTCGTATTCTCTTCCACCTGATCGGCTTTTCCTTGATCTGTTGTTGATCGACTGTCTCTCGGTTCGCTTCGTCTGACGCGATCGGGGCCCCCGGAGAGGTCTGCGGCGAGTGTGGTTCGACATCCTTGACGATCGGTGTCGCGTCTCTTGCGTCCATCGACTCCGCGTGTCCTCTCGATCTCGACGTCAACGCGTTTAGCGAGTTGAGCAGCGGTTTGATCTTGACGATCGCCTTCGCCGTGATCGCATTCGCCGTGATCGCATTCGATTTGTCCCTGGGGCTCTCGCTTTCCGTAGTATCTGCCGTTGGATGATCGGGATCAGGATCGAGGCCCGACGCGTTCAGCGTGGCATTGTGCGATGGCGAGGACACGGTGCGCAGACACGAATCTGACCTTGGTCGTTCGAGCCTCTCACTGGGTGGTTGGCCGCGTTTAGCCGTCTGTCGTTTGTTCTGGAACCAGATCGTGACGGTCTTGTAATCCCTGTAGCGTCACGGTCGGGGGTGGCATACGCATGTCATCATGAGTGTGTGGCACGATGACGCGCAAATGACTCACATTCCCAACTCTGCCGCGAGGTCTTTCTTTTGTTGGCGGGTCGGATGGGTGTCTTGCCTGAACACGTCCTCGAGGCGGGCGAGCTCTGCGGTTGACAAGCGGTTTCGAGGCTTCTTTGGGGACGGTGTGGTCTGGCTCTCCTGCTGCGATGGACCGTGGTTCTCCTTGCCAGCAGGGGTTTGTGTGACGCTGGTGCGGCGGGTGGTTCTTGCGGGGGTGCGCATCCGGAGAGTGTAAAGGAGAGTGGGATAGACTGTAGGATAGGTTGTGAACAAGTACTCTCAGGGGTTCATAAACCTCGACGCGTGCGGCTAACAGTGTCTTCACGTGAACGGAACCGTGACAGGATAAAACAAATGCCTTCTAATAGTAACCGTCAACATGCAATCGAAAAGGCGTACTAGAATATGCAAAGTAATGTAACAACGACAGCAGAATCCGCGAAACGTGAATAATGACGAATAAGTGATACAAAGACGGCCCTCGGCGATAAAATTGAAGCTATTTACATGCGTGTTTTGAATCCCAAAAGCGTGATGGCTGCCTCCACGTCCTCGAACTGAGGCATCATGTTCTGGCGAGAGAACAGGTTATTCTGGGGAGAAGACGACCTGGAATTAGTTACTTCTTGCTCCGCTCCATCTTCATCGACCTCGAGGCAGCGTCCCAACGGAGGGAGCGTGGACAACACATCTGTATCTCCGTCGACCCGTCTCTTCTGCCTCGCTTTGAGGCATGCCCACTCCAACGGATAAAGCGTCTTAGTTCGTGACGGTAGGGCCGCCAAGCGGACCTCTTCAGGGTCAGGTACAGACGGAGGAACCGCTGGGGATGACAACATGTGCGTCCAGAGTTCCGAGGGGCTAGATGGACGTTTCCGTTGGACATTACCCTTGCGTGGGGTGAGCGGTGAGCGCAGCGAGTTTAATTGAAAAGTCAAGCTAGGACGTTCAGAGAGCGTGGCGATGCGATCGAGCGAGATCTTAGAACGATCGAGCGGCGTCTTTGAACGCCTGTGGCGATGATATGTAGGGCTGGACGGCGGGCGCGCCTTTAGGGGGTTGTTCTCGCTAGAGGAAAGTGGTTTCTTCCGAGAGATTTGACGTCTGTTCTGAAACCAGTTGGTGACAGACTTGAGCTCCCTGTCAATAGGACCTGAGTCAGGGAGACGAAAGGGGGGAGATTGAAGCGACGTGCATGCCGATGTCGTTGGCCAGGGCTTGGCGTTGCGCGCGGGTAGGGTGTGGATTTGCCTCGAACAACTGTTGGAGGGCACTGAGTTGTGCAGGGGTATTGCGGCGCCTGATATATGGAACATAAGACTCTGATGTCTCCAGGGTGATTGGGTCTAATAGGGATGGGGGAGTAGTCATCGTGTGATGGACATGCTAAGTCTAGAGAAAAACATATGGACCTACACTGATCTACTACTTCGATCACTAACACGTGCAAACATTCGCGTCGCGGTCATGTGACACTCGAACATTGGTCATGTGCACAAGGTGGTATTAAATTACAGTACTACAGTACTTGTTAGATATCACAAATGACTTGAATATATCCGTCATGCGTCCCCCTCTCCCGATAGCAACCTGTTCTCCTCCTCCGTGTTCGCCCCAACAGGGGCAATATACAGCGTCGCCTCCGACTGCTGTAGCAGTTTGAGATGTTCGTGTGTCAAACGCTGCGCCCAAGGGCTGTTCAAGTACAGTTTCTTCATCGGCACCCCTGCACCCTTCCTCAAGCGACAAAACTCTGCAATTGCCGTGGCTGGCAAATCCCGGATCTCCATGCAGTGGAACTTTGGACAAAGGACGTGGTGAGCAGCAGTAGCCGTCCCCGACGAAGCCGACCCGCCATGCGAGGTCACGCGATAGTTCATCGGGTTCTCCGCAAACATATTAAGCACCTCTGGTTTTATCCGAGCCAGTCGGGCATACCCTATTTCTGGCATCGAGTCCAACCACCGGACAAAGGTCCGCTTTCCCTCCGTACTCATATCCAGCTCAACACTATACAGCGTCAAGATCCGCACTTGCTTGTATCTCCGCGTCAACATGGCGATCAGGGGCATATAGTTGGCGCCGGTCATAGTCATCAGGGTCAGGTCACGGACGCGAGGGGCGTGGATCTGTGCAACGATGAAGCATGCGAATGAGAGGTTGAAAGACCCGAGGGTAAAGGTCTTTAGATATGGGAGGTCGACGGGGGTGTGGTCTAACCGCTTCTCCTCTGGTTGAGGACCACACCCATCCAGCGTGAGCTTATCTAGATTGGGACATTTCTGAAGAATTTCCCTGAAGCGGTGCAATGTAGGAGACGAGTCCATCGCGATATGCCGGAGATCGAGCGTAGTCAGATTGGATAGTGGTGTGTCATTGAAATCGATATGAATCCCCGATAGGCAAAGGTATTGTAGCTGGCGGGTCTGTCCACCAAACAAAACGGCAGGGTCACGATGGCCTTGGGTATCATACCCCGGCCCGATCCAAACATAAGGCAGGCCAGAACGGTGAATCTCGAGGCGCTCGATGTTTATGGGTATCCCTGCATTCCCTGCGGTTTGCAGTTTCTGAAGGACGGTAAGCGCGGGTGGCCAGTTTTCGACGATGATAACGAGCATACGAATTTGAGAAAGTTTGGTGAAGAGTCTGTCGAGCATGCCTGACATCTGCTCAGCGGTGAACTTTGGAGGATCTCGTATGCCGGTCCATTTGGGATCAACCTCGTTGACTCGAATGTCCAGGCGAGCGGAGCCCGCGCGTTGGAACCACTCCCACGATCTCTCGTAGGGGGGAGCGTCATGGAACCAGATTGCATTCCAGATCATGGGGTCCTCCGTCATTAAGCGACGCCACGCTCTGCAAACCCACGTGAGATGCAAGCGTTGCCTCACGCCTTCCGAGGGATGGCTCGTGGACCACACGACGAGGTGAAAGATGTTGGAGATGATTTCTGGTGGCAAATCCGTGAAGCGGAAGAGACGCCAGTATACGAGCGTTCGGTTGAACTGCAACTGGAGGGTTGTCCGGAGAAGGTCAGGGTTGACTCGGGGACCGAGTCTTCGAATTTGGGCTTCGCCGAGCGCTATCGTTTGGGACCACTGGTCGAGCCGCTCTCTAGTGCTCGGGTGCAACTCTCTCTTGATGCCGGCAATGGGCTCAGGCATGGCTGCGAGGGTATCTTTCATGATCTGTAGCTGAAGATTCGCGTAACTCTTCGATCCTGGGATTGGGGAGAGCGATGTATTGGGTCGATGGGCAGGGGGTTGTGGGTTCGTGGGGTTCGTGGACATGAGGTGCTAGCGCTGGGGTGATGATGAGGGACGGGATTGGATCGAGGAGGGAGTACGAACCGTCTAGGGAGGTGGGTGGACGGGAGAGAGAGTAGGTGGAGTTGGAAAGTGAGCTTTATAGAGGACGCGACAAAGGCAGCTCGGACTGTAATAATCATTTGTGATGATCGATATGCGTGGCTCAGAATCACCGCCAAAAAGCGTGGTTGTTTGTCCTTGTGGGCGCCATAAAATCCATATCCTTTATTTGTTGCACTCAGCTACCAATATGAGCAATTCAACACTTGCCTCTTCTCGTTCACAACGAGGTATACGCGCGTTTGACGACCAACGGTCTGAAAGTATCTTTCAGAGTCCCGGCTTCCACCCACCGTCGTTGCTCTCAAAGACATTCGTGACAGTCAGAGTACGACTTCCTGACTATATCAGACCAGATAGGTTGACCTGAAACTAATAAGGCGACCACCGCCCGGAAGATTGCGCTCAGTTTGGCGGAGCAGCGAGTGTAGGGATGGGATGCGGAAGAGGGGAAAGCCGTCTCTACTATATCGAGGACGGTCGGCACGGAAACCGTACGGGACAGGTCCAAAAAGGAGCAGAAATGCCGTGCAAGACGACAATGCACAAGAGCCGGTTCAGGTCTAAATCCTAGAGGTTAGTTCCCAAAAGGAAAGCACGGAATGGTAGATCCCAGGTCCGGAAGGCCGTACAAGTGGTCGGAAATGTGCGTCGTCTAGTTCGTTTGTCGACCTCCAGAGTCCAGTAAAGCATGCGTTAATAGCAATGTACATTCCGGTGCAGATGACGCAAGGATTGTGTCCCGAGTTCTGAATCAAGATAATCTCCTCGCCGCCAAGTTTCTTGACACGGTGACCAAATCGTAAGTGTGATCCTAGAACGCAAAGCAAAGGTAAGCGTTGTGCCACCCAAACACTAGTAGAGTGCGAGCAAAAGATCCCGAAATGTGTTTTGACAGAGGTACGGTCGTGTCGAATAACGGAAATCTCACGATCTCGTTTCGCATTGCAGTCTCAACATAACGCCGTACGCTCAACCCCAACGTTCTCCATAGCAGGACGAGGTCGTTTCTGCAGTATGTCCTTGGAGGCGCGGTCGCGGGCTTCTTGAAGATGCAACTAGTTCCCAGTCCCCTTGGAAGACGCATCGAGGGCGATACTTTCGCAAGCGGACCGGTAGATCTGGCATCCCTTGTACAATCAGGATCAGGATTGAGGTGGCGGGTATTTTTTGCTTTGTTTTGGTCCGATGTCAAGGATAGAAACTGCTTTGTGCTTGTTGGCTTTGTGAACCTGCTGAGTGTCATTGAACGTAGGTACGCTTGCCTTGTCCCCATCCTTAGAGACAATGCAGATTCGCGTCGCGATGCCCGGTGGATAATGTACATACCCGCCAAGGGGAAGTTCCATTGCCCATTTCTTCAAAAACGACGTCTGTTGTGATGGCGCATATTTTCTTTTGTTTCAACTAACCCTCGTAAACCACCCCTTACCATTTAAGAAGCACAGCGATCCATGAAGGATGGACTAAGAAGCAGCAATCGGTTACAGTACTTGGAGAAAGATAACATGTCGAACATCTTGGATTCAGGTTGTAACAAAATACATCGTCCCATCACTTTACAAGCGTAGCCAACTCAGTACACCCCGTCGTATCGTACAAGTAAGAGCAATCACGATAAATAGAATCAGTGCTGCCAAGCACCTGGGATACCTCCAGATCCACCTACGTGTGCGCCACCACCACTAGAAACGAGCTCCTCAATCAGACTGGTGACGATATCATCTTCGGCGTCTTTTGTTACAGGTGGGTGCGAGAGCAGTTGGTCCTTGACTTTGCCAGTCAAGTTGGGGAAAGTACCTTCGGTGAAGCCCATCTGCAACAACAATCAGCACAACCAAAGACAAACAAACAACACGTACGTCTGACAACTTCCTCATGATTCGGTGAAGAGAACGATTCTCCTTGTTCTCCTGAGCGTATCCACGGTGCATGTGGCCTGTGGTATTACTGCGCTTAGGAACGCTGAACATCTCGAGCTGTGGGTAGGGACCCCGCGCGTTGCTGACAATGTGAACCTCCGAGGCAGCTGCAGTGGACTCCATAGTCTGGTGGTCTAGAGTCGGCGTCGCGGGAATAACAGTAGGCCCGTTTTGCTCCGGTGGGACTTGTGTTGGATTATCAGAGGTCTGTCTAGAAAGACTGACTAAAAGTTGGTGAACTGACGAAGAGATGCAAATGATGAACCAACCTCTCAGTCGTAGACTCCTGCCCACGGAGTCTCTGTTCTGCCATCTTCTGAATGGCCTTGGCTTGACGGTACCTCTCTTTGCGTGTCTTGTAGTCAACTTTCGCTTTCTCGACCTCAGCACGAAGCTCTTCAGGCGTAGCCTCCAGAGTTGACGCCGGACGAGTAGCAGCGGCTGCAGCACGCTCTGCCGCCGAGCGCGCTCGATTTTCGGCTGCTACAGCAAGAACTTCCGCTGCCGCCGCCCTCGCATCACGGTCGCTGAAAACAGATTCCGGATGTCCAGGGTCGCGACCCCAGAAGCGGGGAGGAGGAGGGCGGGGCCAGCCTCGAGGACGGAAAGGAGGCGGCGGGGGCGGGGGCGGGTGCGCTAAACCACCCCAAAACGATCCTCCTGCATTGCCAAAAGGTGCTTGACCGAACCACGAGTGGTGGTTACGACGTGGGTGAAGCGGCAAGTGGGGGAATATAGGAGTCGGTACCACACCAGGAGATAGTCTTGGTACGTCAGGTGTTGTTGCACCAGGAAAAACTTGATCGGTATTCCTGGGTGTCTGCAAACCAGTGTTCTCCTGGCCCTCTTGAGTAAATCCACCGACTGCGCGGAAAATCCTGCCAAGCGCCTCCGTAACACGTGTACCAGCCTCTTGCTCAGTGGTACGGCGAAGCTCTGAGAGACTCCTACCCGTTTCTTGCACCGCAGCCCTCTGGAAGTTCTCTGCAGCGCGTGAAATTGCATCGCGATGAGCGGCCCAGTAGGTGCCATTTGTAGTGTTGACAGCAATGCTACGAAGGTGTTCAGACAGCTCCGGGTGAGTCGAAATGATAGTAGAAACGTTAGTCAAGAGTGTCGCAACGTCATGCGCAAGAGAGGGAGGTGCATGGTTTGGATCAGGCAAATCCAGAGATGGAAGAGGGGGATCGTCGTCAAGGGCTTCTGTCCTTTGTCCCCCGGTGTTGATGGACGCGTCAACTTTGAGCGACTGTTCGGTAATCACGGGCGTGCTTTGCGCCTGAGCCGGAGTAGCAGCCCCGCTCCGGGGAAGCTTGACGGTGGATCTGGGGGAGAGCCCGAATATGTCATCGGAGCTCACATCGAAAACATGAACTGCGGGCTTGGCTGGCGCTTCGTCACCAATGACGGAGCCGGCGGAAGAGACATCGTCTTCCACGGTGGCTGCACGTCTTTTGCCTTTGACCTCGTTCTGCAGAGCTGTATGGGCAGACGTGACGTCGGAGCGTGAAGCATTTCCACCTCCAGACTCGGTCGCTTCGGACTTGGAAATGCTGACATCACTCTCCAGGACCTCGACAAACGCATGAGGGCTCTCAGGGGCATCTCTGGAGAGGAAAAGGCTCCCCAAGCTGCCGGGCAGACGCTGCCACTCATCCTCTGCGTCGAAGACTAGAGGTAACACCTCATGGCCACCAAAGGTGTTCCGGAAGTGGGACTGCTGCGGCGTAGGCTGCGTAGTCCTTGGGAACGACTGAGGAGACCGAACGCTGAAAAGATCATGGACGGCGAATTTGATGGCTCCCCCGCCGATGCCAGAGACCGACGTGTAGAAGTCCTGGAGTTCCTCGTCGGAACTAAGAGTCACGTCGTCACCGTCAGGGTCGATGTAGGAGACTGCGACGTTCTCCATCGCGATGTTGTACAGATTAGCGATTCTTGTGGAGAGCAGGGGCCATGATGGCCGCGTAGAAAAAGTGATGCGGCGAGTTAGACCGTTTGTCTTGGTGAGCTTGAACTGGACCGCCATATGGTCGTGATGATGAGTCGGAAAGAAAGAGTCGAGCTAGCGCTCTAATCTATGGGCTCATTTCAAACTCCGACATTGCTGCGTAACTGCGGCGCACTGGTTCCACTAATCTACAACTACTGGATATCCTACTCGCATCGCATCAAGCAAAAATGGCCACACGAGGGTCAATGTCCGCAGGGTCGTTGAGCTACAGGAATATCCGTTAAGTGAGATTCAGGAAGGGGTGAATCGTACCTACCCTGCAGTTGATATTCAATGCGCTAATACTAGCAATCTCGGCATCCGACAGGTCGAAGTCGTCACACCTCAAGTTAGCAACCAGTCTGTCAGCATTGTTACTCTTCGGAATGACAGCGATACCGCGCTGAGTCGCCCATCGCAGTAAGACCTGTGCATTTGCTGTGCAACGTGTGAGACCCGTTTAAGGCTGTAAGTAAAACAACATACTCTTCTCGTGAGCCGTGGCGATCTGTGCGATAATGTTGTGCTCAAGGAGAGATGCCGAGTTCTTTCCCATGCCAAGCTCGAGATAGCTCTGAGGGCCAAAGGAGGAGTACGCTGTCAGGGCGATTCCGAGGGTCTTGCAGAGCTTGACAAGGCCTTCCTGCGTCAAGTATGGATGCAATTCGACCTGGAGCACCTGTGGCTCATACTTGGCATATCGGATCACGTCGAGGATGAGGGATCCCTGACAGTTACTCGGAACAAAAGTAAGATGCACAGCAACTTCTTGGTGAACTAATCGCATACCTCAGACCAATGTTCTTCACCAATTTTTCGTCAACCAGTTCCTCCATAGCTCCCCACGTCTCCGACAAGGGAGTGTTCTCTGTTTTACTAATGAACTCGAATACAGAAAGAAGATATAGTACACACGCAGATGCACTTTGCCATCGTCACCGAACCACTCGGGAGGATAACGGTGGCTGGGATCAACATATTGCAAGGAGATAGGGAAGTGGACCAGGAAGAGGTCGAAATAATCAATGCCCCAAAGCTCAAGTTGTTTCTTGGTGACCTGTTTCACCTGTTACTTTGATCAATGAGTGTATCACTCCAGAGAAAGGCAACGTCTTACGTGGTCGTGAGCATGGAAGGTATTCCAAAGCTATGGTTTCATCAGGTGTATGATTCAACTAAGTTGCATGACTCGGCTTGCCTTGGAAGTAATGACTGAAGAGACGCATTCAGTTGCGCCGAGTACATGGGCGGATGCAACTCACAAATGTCTTCACGCTTCACGAGACCATCCGCTATCGCCCGGCGGACACCTTCCCCTGCCTCTTTTTCATTCCCATAGTCGCCAGCACCATCAAGGAGACGATAACCAGCCTTGATCGCATCATATACCGTCTTGAATGGACGTCAGGCACCGCAGCTGCACTCCGGATCGATATAAACATACATCTGCACAAGTAGATTTGGTGACCTGTATCAAGGAGATCAACACAGACGAACTCTTCATGGGAGTAACATTACCTTCCAGAGACCAAACCTTACATGGATGCAGAAAAGTCTGATTGAACGATCGATCCGACATGGGATAAGGAGACGTACCCAACCAAGGGCATCTATCGTGTGTTAGACTCGCACATGAGTAAGAGGGGTGGGATACTTGCATCTTGTCCAGTTCGTTTTAGCGCGATGGTAGCCATTGTGTTAGTGATCGATATTGATAAGGTTGGATGGAGGGGAGGAACAGCGCTTATGTAGTATATGGACCGAGTCGGATGGACCAATCTTGATCTTCTAGTATCCCACACTTGGACGGTGTCATCGTCCACTGAGCCATTGCTGGCAGGATACCTCCATTTTCTCGTACTACACTTGTACTTCCATCATGGCGCTGAAAGGACTGCCCTTCGATGTCTATGTGCAGATTCTCAAGCAACTTCCAGTCCATTCAAATGAGGATCCAAGGACATTGGTTGCGTGTCTCCAGGCGAATTCAATTCTCCGGAGTGCAGCTTCTATCGGTATGATCTGGGAACCACACTATCGTGTGCGATACACGGTCAGCCTTCCTGCGAATGAGCTTTCCCGAAGACAGGCGCTAGGCGATGACTGGAAGTCACTTTACGTGGAGCGCGTTCGTCTGGACCGACAGGCACTCAAAATTCTGGATGGTATAATCATGGAACGTGATGGTCGATTGGAGAGAGCAAGAGAGGTAGCGTCTACGCTTTCATACGATGTCTGGAACGCATTGGCTACGGAAGCTCAGTGCCCTATTCCTGAACCTTTCTGTGGTGTCTATGACTCGGATAGCAACGGAGGCCAAGTTTCCCGTCACGCTATTCCGCGCCGCTTCTGGGCAGGATCCTTGCTGGGCGCCATAGCACGCAGTCATGCGGTGCGGACGTGGAGTCGAGTCAGGGACGAAGAAGATAATGAGGGGGACACGCTAGAAACAGCGATAGCTTGCTTGTCGTCATATTTTGGTCACCCTCCGATGGAGGTAAGCAATGAATACACCATTCTTTTCCAAAAACCCTTGTGATTTATATGGTTTCGTGAAGATTGTGTCTTTGCTGGACGGCCTTAGTGACCACTGTCGGTCGTATCTTGCAGATCAAAACCTTCCGACTACTCCGCTCGAATTTAATCACGACGAAGGCATGTTATGTCGTATATTGACATCAGTCTGCGACTTCCTTTGGGAACATGGATTTAGAGCAGCAGAATGTGAGCTCACACGGGCTCGAGTATTGAACGTTATTTACGGCGCATCGCAGACTCTCGATTCAATGCCTTCAACGCGCGATTTCCCCACCGTTTCCTCACCACTCACAAAGACACAATTCCGATTTCACTGGTATACATTTTCATATGTCTCGCTCGTCGCCTGGGAATACAGGCTGCTCCCGTCGACTTTCCTGCAAAAGTCTTGGCTATCGTCTCATCTCCCGAACCCAATGTACCAGATATCATCGTGGATGTCTTTGGTTCTCGAACCAGAGCCATACTATCACTACAAGAAGATATTCCTCGTATGCTCATGGACGCGGGTGTCACCCCTCTTCCCGCCGTGCGCTACGTCCGACCGGCCAGCACGGCGTCCATGATCGTGCGTGCGTCGAGAAACATACTTGCCTCATTCTCGTTCCTTCCAGCAATGGAAATTATTTCTGAAGGAGATCTGCATGCCGCATTCTATGCGGGACTCACCATAAATTTGATTTTCACGAACGACAGGACATACCTTGTGAACATCATGAGACACATCACCCACTTTCCATTGGATATCCTCTCTGTGTTGACTGACGCTTTAGCGCCAGTTCTTAGTCCACCCATCCAAGGTCAGCTCTTGGCCAGTTGCAAAGCAGCGCATGAGGACGAGGACGAGGCCGCGGCTTCCGTCTCGTTGCGATCCAAGCTGTCGATACACATTAAACACTTTGTGGGAATGATTTTCAGACATGCCAAGTATGAATACATAGGATTTATATACGGGTGGGAGGTGAGCACCTCCATCGCGGCGCTTGGCGAATGTTTATCCGACATTCTTGCAGCCGCCCTGCAAGGCTTCTGAAACGTGGATCACGTCGATGAACGTCGATTCACTTCCTCGCGGGCGACATCAACCTTTTTATTATATCTTCACCCAAGGAGGGTCCTCTCGATGTGAGTTCTCTTAGAGGTTCGTGAAATCATCATTGACGTACGAGTCGAGTTTAGATGTGGCAGAGGAAAACATCAAAGCAACCACGCCGGAACCTTACGGGTATCGTCAACTACTTGAGAATGCACCTGAAGCTGGTCGATATTTTGAAGGCCTCGTTCAAGCGAACGAAAGAGCGAGGCTACTTCTAAGTCCAGAGCTCCTTGCTGCTTACCCTGAGGACAATGCGGTTGGCGAGAGGTGGATTAGGCAGGGGAGGATAGGTTGACATTCAGTGTAATAAATCAGTGTACAAGTACCATGAATAAAGCTTCTCATTGAACTACCAGAGAAAAAAAAAAAGCTACATGTATGTACAAGGATGATACGAAGCAGAAAGAAAGGGATTCAGATCGGTCTGGGCTGCAGACTAGAAAAACTGGGGAAAGAGATGATCACCAATAACCTAAAGTGGTACCCTCGAAACCGATCTCAAGCCATTGTTCTACGTTCTCTACTTTCTGTGCTTGCTGTGTATCGAGGCCTTGGAAGCCAACCTTGTGGTATAGTCTGCGTGCAGACGCTAACTCCGACGAATTCCCGACATAAAGGACGACGATCTTATTCTCCTGGATAATGCTACCGGAAAATCAGAAAAATGGAGATTACCGCAAGTCACAGATACTTACTCCCGGCAGACACGGTGCAGGAGCCGTGCTGCACAACTGTGACGCCTCCATTTCTCCGCTGTATAAACCTTGGTGACTGCTGTCACATTATCCGACTTTCTGGTAGTGGCAACAAGGCATGCAGTCTCCCACTCTTCGTCCCCCCTCTTGATCATATGCACCCAAACTTGCCGATGGGTGATCAACGCGATAGCCTCCAACTTTGCATGTTCGTCGTCAAGTATATAGGGTGGCTATCGGTACAAAGGACATTATAATTTCTTTTCCGCAAAATGAAGGCAATACTCACCGACGAAGAAAATCTCTTGCACAGGGCTGTGATCCCCTCCAAATTAGACATGTCCGCACGACGGAGAGTGATGATGCAGTCCTCGGATTCTGAAATAGCAAAAATCGAATCTGAGGGCTTCTTGAACGTCTCCTTGGTGCAGAAAGTGAGGGTCGCATCGTAATACGGATCCTTGAGAGCCCGGATACCGTGCTCTAGGGACGTATGCTCCTCGAAGATTTCGGCGAACTTCTCCGCCACCGTCGCAAGGGAAAACACGGAAAATATGCGTTGAGGAGAGACGTTGCTCAGCAGACAGAGGACGAGCTGTAGCAAAGCGTTGGTCATTCGGTCTTCCTCCTGAGCAAGCTCAGCGGACGATTTGGGTGTGTATACAAAGATTGGGTAGTTCCCTAGTTCCCCCTCCGTGCAGGAGAGTATGAACTCGACGTTCTTGCGTGTGTTATCGTATACGATGATCCACAATTCGTATTTGTGGTCATCACGAGGGAAGTCCTGCGCATTAATCGCAAAAGGGAGGATGGTATTTGCAGCCTGTTCGTTCTGCCTCAACGTGTCCCAAAATTCTGCTGGGAGATCGGAGGCGTGGTAGAATGCGGTTGCTCGGGAAGTGGGGAAACTAGACATGGTTGAGACGGAGGACCAGGTATTGGGAAGCTGACCATAACCCACCAATTTATATACGAGGAAACTGGACAGGAAAGTACTCAAGAACTGACGGTTTCACCGTTCCAGAGTCCACGGGGCCAGTTGAATTGAACGTTTGAGCCATCCTGCGCAATGAGAGATAATAATGGAGCGTCGGCAATTATAGGATCTGGATTCTGGAACAGTGAATAGTAAAAGGTAAAGATAACGTTAAGGGCCATGGACGACGGGGCCGGCTGTTGACACCCGAAAAAGGAGTAGGGTGATCTTGGCTGGCTAGCCCGTTCACTAGCACTACAGCAATGGCGGGGATCAGAAGACCACTGTTTTCGTCGAGAGAACAGAACAGTCAATAGTTGGTGCCATTGAGATGACTTCAAGTTTACCTTGGTCACTGGTTCCGCGCCGATCAACCTAACTAACATTATGTAACACAGCCACTGGGTTGGACTAGGTCACCCGTCCTACAAGGCAAAGGAGAGCACGAGTGCCACCGAGGCCCTGTAGCAAGAATGGCCACAAGCCAAGCCCCTCATTTCACCAGCGACCTACATTCGGATACTGTCTAATACATATCAAAGATGCCCGTTCGTTCCATTCACCCCATTCACCCACTCCCCAAGTATGTGGGGGGGAACGATCTGCTCGATGACTTTCAAAATAGCCAGAAGACGCTCTTCGTTGTGTCTACGCCCAACGAGCTGCAGGCTGATGGGCGCGTTATCGTACGCAGCCGCGTCCCACTGTCGCGCGATCCGTTCCTCTATTGGGTTCCTTGGTGCGTGCGGAAGGGAAGGGAGTTGTGGAAACCGGGAAGCGGTGTACTGGCCAACAGGAAACACGACAGCCGGGAGGTCTAACAAGTTCCAATGAGACGAATATGCCCACCAGCAAGTCGTGTCATGGGGTGGGGCTAATGTAGGTGCAATGGGGCATAGGATTGCATCCACAGGATGACCTGTAGCACCCTTGGTTGCATTCCAGTGTCTTAAAGCGTTGACGCGGAACGTTTCACGCTCAACGTTCAATCGAAATATTTCGTCTACGGTGAAAGGACGAGGATCCCGAATCTGGTCGAGGATCCATTGGGTTTGGGGAACTGCCTCTTCCTCTCCAGCACGAAGAACCTCCAGGTACTCCGCGCCACCATCCAGGAAGTAGAACTTTAACTGGACATCATGATCAGTATGTCCCTGATTTTGACTGCCCGAAGGTTCTCACAATCAGTTCCCACCCTTTCTGATGGTGCAATGGCCTCCATAACACGACTTCGTGACCGGCTTTCTTAAGTTCCGTCTCGTATGTCTTCATTGCTTGCACGATGGGTGGATGCGGGGCCACGACACCGTCATCATAGAGGATGGCTATAGTTAACTTTTCCGGTAGACTTTGGCCTTGGGCGACATCCACCTTCCATGGCATTTCAAGAAGCGGTGGTTCAACAAGCCATGGCTTGGCGTCGAGCATCACTTTACAGAAAAGTTCAAGGTCCCTTGCCGATCTGGCTATTGGCCCCACACAGCCAATGATCGCATCCATGCCTTCATGTGAACCAAGGAGCCCAGAATGAGGGAGGCGGGCAACGGAGCCTTTGAGACCATATAAGCCGCAGTATGCCGCAGGAATCCTGACACTGCCACCAATATCCGTGCCGACACCCAAAATGCTTCCGCGGCAAGCTATGAGTGCACCCTCCCCTCCGCTGCTGCCTCCACAAGTCAGATTTCGATTGTATGGATTGAGAGCCCTCCCAAAGATATTGTTATTGGTCTCCAACGACTAGAAACATCGTGAATCTCTGATTGGCTGATCGTGTAGGTCATTTGCTTACGAGCAAGGTTTGAGGGTTTTGCGTTTTGACGTATATGATCGCCCCTGCCTTCCTCAGAATCTCGACGACGAGGGCATCATCGTCAGCCACAGTCTTGTATGCCCAAGCTGAATGACAAGTAAGTTATTGCGCTATGCACCAAAGGGTACTTTACTCGCCGACATAACCGGTCGACGTATCCAGGCCCTTTACTCTGATGTGATCCTTGATGGAAACTGGCAAGCCATGCAGCGGACCGACGACTTGACCTTTGTCCTTGATATATTCATCCAGTTCTCTAGCTCTCTCGAAGGCATCATCGAGGCAAGATTCCGTCAAACAATTGGTCACATCGTTGGCGCGGATCGCGACTGTGACGAATGCTGTCAGGACTTGTGTCGAAGTGTAAACACCGTTCCGGATGAATTCAACGAGGGCAGTTGCATCGCAGTTTACGATGGTCCTCTGCTCGTCGGTGAGTATCGCCTGGGGGTATGCTTGGACGTTGACGACGTCGTGAAGGTCGAGATCGTCGTCAGCGTCGACAGCGAATCTGCGCAGATTCGTTCTGCGATCGCGCTGCTTGCGGGTGGCCACATCTGTAACTGCGTGTGGCATCTTGGTGCGCTATGGTGCGAAGTGATGCTTCAGGGAATTGGTGGTCTTTTTGATGGGCGACATGCTGTATAAAAGCAGTGGACCCAGGGATGACAATTCGGGGCTGTACCTATTACCATCAGGCCCGACATGAGTTTCTAGAAAATATAACCCGCACACACCACGGATAGCATCAACATCCAGGGCTGTGGTAAAGGCGAGGTTTGGGTCGCTCTCTAAAATATTGATCCATTTGTGGATGATCAGACGGGTGTGTTCTGATTCCGACGCCGATGGCCCTTGCTCAACCTCACACGTACCTGTCCAACCGTGCCAAGGCCCGCTCTGCCCTGGAGCGCAAGCCTGTCTTTAGGAGTGTGCTAGAGAACCCATTTCAGATACACTGGTGTGTTCCATGCCTGCCCTATTGAAATACTAGCCCAACCATCCCCCAGGCCATCGGTTCCCGTCAATGTTCAAAACAACACCCTGGCTCGCCTCGTGACTGCCCTTGAAAACATTCCTCCACGCCCCCGTGCTTCTCGCAAATTTCGACATCATTCGGGGAGCCCTCAGGAAAATGGAGACATCACCGAGGACGTCGCCGTGTCTACACATCTCGTCATCGGAATCAATGCAGTAACTAGGGCACTAGAATCACAGCTTCGCCTCACACGCAAACACGTTCTTGTGGATAATCTCTTACCGAATGACGATCACCCACGTCCAGTGCAACCCCCGATAGCAATCGTCTTCGTTTGTTGCGCCGACGTTGATCCAACCGCGTTAATCGATCATATTCCCTACCTGGTGGCCGGGTGCAACTCCGCCAGGAATGTAGCCCACCCGATAAAGTTGATTCCACTTCCCAGGGGCTCCGAACCAACAATCTCCCAGGCCCTCGGTGTCCGCAGAGCCGCCGTTGTCGCATTCCGAGTATGAAATCGTTATTTCAACTTGTGTTTTTCGTTACTCATGCATTGCCTGATTCCATAGCGTGAATCACCCTCATTCGAAACGTTCCAGGATATTCTGGACGTCGTCCCAATTGTCAGTGCTCCTTGGCTCTCCCCCTCAGACACACAGGACACCCCACAACTTGTGCCTACACATATCAAGCAGTTGCGTACAACTGCCCCAAAGGACATGAAAGCCGCAAGAGAACAAAGGGCGAAAGCAAGAGCTGCAGCGCCCAAGAACGTGTCAAGTTCCTCTCGGTCAATGCGTCGCAAACCTCGCCTGATGTTATCGACTGCATCGGAGAGTGCTGGGTAGCATGGTCTCAAGAGAGTTGGCAAAACGGAGGTCTTGTTTCAGCATGCTTAATTTCCGCTGTCGTCTCGTTGTGAGGTGCCTTGGGCAATATGACGGATGCTATGAACCAATTCAAATATCGTAGACAGCATTTCATTGTAGCACTTCTGTTTGGAAATTTATGTAAAATCAGTACGTGCTGTATGTACCATCCATATGTACACGATTTGTACATCCGCTTTTGTTATTTCTGCCGTCCTGTCCCTGTCGCACATTGCAATCCATTGGAATGTTCATAGCCATTGTAGGCACCAGGGGCGCTGGCAAATCAACGGTCGAGGACTATCTGATCTCCAAGCGCTTCACTTCAGTGCGTCTCGCGCGGAAAGATCTCATCGAGGCAAGTCCATTTGTTGCCATCTTATCCACTCGGCGTCACTGCTACATAGCCTCGCAATGCCACATCCACTCGGTCTCAGTGTACTAGGTCCGTTGCGCAGAGTCTCTCCTTAACTCTGGGTTCGAATGCATCCGAGAGCCAATCGTTTCTCAACATGAACTCCCCGGTGTTGTCAACGTTCCCGCCTAGTCCCCATCATCCCATGGTATTTGCCTCTCCCGAGGAGCTTCTTGACCATGTTACCCGGAATTGGTGGAAAAATTTTGTAACCGTCGACCTGACCTCTAGTCCCTTAGTCGCTCTTTTTGCTAAGCGACCCTTCTTTTTGCTTGTGAATGTGGATGCTCCTTTACTACAACGTTATCGCCGATTGCAGGGGTACGTCTCCCTGGCGGAATGTCTCCAAGCTATGCTGGAATCAACCTTAGCTCAGGTTCCCTGTCACTAGAAGAATTCGTCCTGATGGACGACGAGTGCGTCTTCGGACCAGACGTGAATTCATCCAATTTAGATGAAAAATCACTTCTGGGTCTCCGTGGAATGAACCATCTGGTGAAGCTCAACGTCATCAACACGTTCCAGTCCCTGCCAGATCTACACCTTCACCTGGATTCGCTGGATTTGACCAATTTCGAACGTTTGCGTCCCCATTGGGATACATACTTCATGGCATGGAACGTTCCTCTGCCTGGCCACCCGAAACTAATCGTTTCACAGACACTCGCTGAGCTGGCATCTCAGCGCTCGAACTGCATGAAACGGCGAGTGGGTGCTATCTTGGTCCGTGATAATCGCATCGTTGCCACAGGGTGAGCCCTTCGTGGATTTTTGGCATTGATCATGAACTGATAATGCTTCAGATATAATGGCACTCCACGTGGCGTGATGAACTGTCTTGATGGCAAGCGATACAAACCGACTTCCACCTTTTTTATTTATTGTGGGTCCAGGTGGTTGCGCACAGTGTAATCAAACTTCAGGCGGTGGTGATGTTGATTGCCTATGCCTGCATGCGGAAGAGAACGCTCTCCTGGAGGCCGGCCGTGACCGAGTGGGAACCAATGCGATACTGTATTGCAACACGTTCGTGCGCCATCATTGCTCCACATGGTCATTTCTGTTGAACGTCATGATTCAGGTGTCCCTGCCTCAAGTGCACCATCAAGATAATACAAAGCGGCGTTAAGACGGTCATATACAACCTGAGCTACAAAATGTGTGTGCTTGTATTATTTTGTCGCCGGGCCTCCGAATGAATTGTGGCAGGGACGAGGCATCAGCGACGCTTTTCCAGGGTGCAGGGGTAGAAATCCGGCGCCACGTTCCACCGGCCACATCATGATTCCGGTCAAGTTCGTCCTCTCGAGTTACACGTGGCATTACTCTCTCAAGATGAGAGACGTGTTCCTATCAATATCCCATTTTATTTCTTTCAGGAAAGCGACATCACCTGCCACACGTCCCGATGTGGCCATGAGCGCTAACCAGACGGCGTCTTCGTTGATCCTGATAAGCGCCGTATAGAGCTCCCGTGCACACTCCTGCAGTTCCTCGTGTGCCTCACGGTGCAGAAAGCGCCGAAAAAGAAGGATAACTTCCCACCCTGATGTATCTTTCATGTGGACTCCAGTGACTGCTGCTGTCATGGTCTTCATGATTGACCGATATAGCCGATGCGAATGAGTGAAGGCCGATTCTGTTCCGACCGCACCACGACCCCGGCGCGCGAGGGCACTTTGTCCATCCGCAGCCTCGAGTTTGGTCAGCATGGTGGTAAATCGGGGCCAGATATCATCCCAGAGCCTTCGGCCCATGAAATCGCCGACGTGGCTGACCAACGATTCCACCAGTTCTGCCGCTGCACTGACAACGAAAATTTCCGTGTCGCCGAGCCGGTTCAGGACATATGGCCAAGCCTGATGGATGGATGGAAGAAGTGCGGATTCCGAGAGCACCGGTGTAGCGGATTTCAGGAGCAGCAAGATCCGGGCCCGGATGATGGGTGAGCCATGAGTGAGGAAATAGATTGAACGTGAAACCATTTGCTTTGCCAAAGTCTGTGCAGGCCTGAGCGACGGGTCCTCGTCAGGATTAATTTCTTGTTTGATCGCGGCTTCCGGCCCGTCATCCCCTTCCTTGTTGAGGTCACCCCAGGCTTGGCGAGGGGCGGGTCCATAGTCAGCGCCATCATATTCCTCTGGTGGGTCGTTGCGATGGGTAGCCCAATGTAGTAATGAATCGAGGCTCTTGACTTTCAACCGCGCGAGAGGATCCTCTTTGGGGACATCTTCGACATGAGGTTCATCATGTTCGATGACATTGATAACTTCTCCCAAGACCTCCACTAGGCCCTCGACGAGTACTTGATATCCATGGTACTCGTCCAGTCTGTCAAAACACTCTTCTACTACGTCCCCTGCTTTCTGGACGACGTCGCTGCCAACCAGGCGGACCAGTATTACCAAGACCTTGGTAGCGTCAACATCGAGCCATCGACGGCCTAGACGCCTGGACACCGCGTCAAGAGCATAATCAAAATGCGAAAACAACAGATTTGCAGGTGATGCATAAGAAGTCGCGTTGGCGGTAAACGTAAGAGTGGCGAGTGCAGTGAGAGAGAGATGTGGCGCTGGGGAGACGATAGAATGGAGGATGGGATATAGGACGTGCACGAGGAGCGGTATGAAATTGGCTTGTAAGATGCTGGCGCTGATTGCGAGGAGGTGAAGGCTAAACGTTTTGTGTAATACGGGTTGGAAATTCAAGTCAGTGGGGGTGAAGCGACGAGGTTCTGCGACATCGAGGGTAGCCCGAATGACGGTCAATCCCTTCGTAAATTCTGTTCGCGGAATGGAATGGTCGTCCGGTAGATTAGATGGGGAATTTGTGGTTTCAGTCGGTTCAATAGTCCACAGTTCGGCGATGTCCCGAGCGAGTCCTCTGGCGAACCTCTCGAGTCGCTTACTGTGCGTATTAATCTGCTCCGATAGTTGGTCCTCGTTGTCCAAACAAGTACCACTGACGCCTTCGAGCAGTCGACCTGCACACCAGAGAGCTGTCACAGCAGTGTGCGACTCGGATGTACGCCCAGTACTGGCAAACCACTCGATTGCGTAAAGGCAGTTGTCACCACTTGCGCGACCCAATGCCCTGAACATCTTTGCTAGAGCATCGCTTGCAGACCTCGAGATCACGTTTTTGAGCGTAACTTCAGGAAAAACGATTCGCTCTGCCGACTTGGGGTCACTTTCCAGAAAGAGTTGTGCACCTGACGCATGATGAATTGCGGCTGGAGGAGGTCTGAACTCTATGACTGAAAGTAAGGTCCACCCCCATCGTTCGATGCCTCCACTAGGACCAAGTAGAAGATTTATTCCAGACGAAAGAGATGATGGACCAAGGACTTTTGAAGCAGTGGATGAAGCTAATCGACATATCGCTTCTACCTGTCCCGCGATGTGTTCCACTTTGGAATCCGCCTGAGAGACAATCCAACGAGGCAAAGAGCTGAGACCGTCTTTAGCAATCTGTGCCAAGGTCTGTAGTAGTGAATGGCGCGCAGAAACACACGAGAGCAAGTCAAGGATGGAACTGTTTGCGAGCTCGGCAACCTGGGGATAAGGCGAATTGGACAGCGAGAGCAGCCACGACAGCAAGAGAGGCTGTGATTGTGGAAGCGTCAATGAGGTTGTAGCCAAAATTTCTTTCACCATGCTTGCTAGTGCAATTGTTGCAGAAGGTGTGGGGTGATTAACTAAAGGAGTGAGTGTATTCAATGCGATGTGAAGTTGGGATGCAGAAGCCCTCAGCCAGGAAGCGGTACGGGTTACTAGGTAAGGTGCCGATGGCGCTGGTTGTGCTTCAGCCTCCGGTTCATCGTTGAAATGTGCAAAGTCTTCTAGATCAACCACACTGCGAATCGCACCGTCCGCAATGCAAACGGCATCTCCGATAGAAAGCACGACTACCTTCTGTATGACGACAAGAGCGCCTGCCACGGCTTCCCCACTGGCCCACCCCTTACTTTCTTGAGAGGCGAGGGCAACTCGTGTCATCGTGCTGACAACGCCTGGTAAAACAGATGGGATAAAGCGAGTCGGGGCATAAAGTCCGAAGATGATGTCCAATAGTTGTAGAGAAAGGCGCTGAAGGGCCCGTTGGGGTGACTTGGAGGTGGACAGGAGGAAATCCACAGTCTGCCCTATGATAGGCAAGAACCGCACAGAGTGTGCATGTGCCTGGAGCTGAGCGAGACGTTGTTGAGCGGACCGGCCATGGGCGTCGGGTGGTGCTTCCGAGTCCATTCGTTCACGGAGAAGTGCAAGCAAACATCTCGCGGCAGCTTCCTTGGTCTCATCACTTCGATTTTTGCCTTTCCCTTTGGCTTCAAGATCACCGATGATGGAGGCGCACAACATGAACATTTGGCTCCAGACTTCCAGCTCTCCGGTCCACCACCAAGAGCGACAGAGGGCTGTGAGTACTCCGAGGAGCTTCTCCATTACTTGGTCTGGGATGTTGTTCGGTGGGTTCCGACGTAGAATCGTGGACAGAGGAAAGAATACATATGAAGAGAGGTTCGCGGAAAGTGCTGGTTCGGAGTGTGGTCCGAGAGTATCCTCCAAGGCAGAGAGAAGCTGGAGCACAACGGAAACGTTTTGTGGTCCAAGTTGGGATTTCTCGAGTAAGGGTACACAGATTGGTTTGAGCTGAGAGTGATCAATGATCAGCAATTGGACCGTAGATTTTGATCGTACCTTGTCAAAAAAAAGCGCTTGATGTTCGTCTTTCATGGTGGAGGTCCAATTACTACAAGTTGCCAGATAAAGCAGAATTCGACCTTGGACTCACACTGGCATGTTAGCCTACTAACGGTAACGCTTTCCTCACCACACACTCGTCCTATTACTCACAAGGGTCGCATCCAGGACATCCCAGCTGGCTCGGAGTCTTGTCCTTACGCTTGCATTTCGTGACCAGCCATGTCCCTTTCGCCCGAGCGAATCCTCCTCGTGGATTCCTATGACTCCTTCGCATTCAAGTAGGTCATATAGACTTCGGATACACTCCAATCCGAGCCCTTCGTCTTTTAGCCTTGCCTCCCTCTGTCGTAAAGCAGCGCCGTCCAGCCAGATCTACATCATCAAGAATGACGAACTATCCCTATCTGAACTATTGCCATTCCTTCAATATTTCTCTGCCATTATTGTGGGTCCTGGTCCCGGGTCGCCTGACGTGGCTGCGGACATTGGAGTCGTCAAACATTTATGGAAGCTCGATGATCCCAATCTGCTACCTATCTTTGGTGTGTGTCTTGGGTTGCAGAGTTTAGCCACAGAGTGTGGTGCAACAGTCGAGAGGCTGCCGGTCGTAAAGCATGGTCAAGTTTCGGTCGTGGAACACACGGGAAGGGAGATATTTAAAGGCGTCGGTGTCGTGGAAGCTGTCCGTTATCATTCCCTCCATGCCCAACTCACTGGAACGGAAGATCTAGAGGTTCTCGCCTGGGCCTCTGATGACCTCGGGATTGAAAAAACGGTCATGGCTCTAAAACATGCCCGGCATCCATTCTGGGCCGTACAATATCATCCTGAGTCCGTCCTCACGCGAGGTGGAGGTGTTGAAGTGATGAAAAACTTTTGGCGCTTGGCTCGATCCTGGAGCGCTGCTCAAGGTCGTCGCATTCGCCCGTGGGATGACATATCCGCTGCAAGGTTCGGCGCATCATGGCCAAACTCACACCCGCCGCTTGCTACCTCCCTCCCGTCATCTCCAAGGGCCGTGCTTACGTCCAGCCTGCACCTTCCAGGCGCGAATACTGTGGCGGTCTGCGAGGTTTTGGGTGCAAAAGATGAAACATCCCCATTCGTGATGCTGGAATCCCTTGCCCAGCCCGGCCGATTCACCATCATTGGTTGTCTCCATTCTTCCTCTCCCCGCATCACCTATTCCATCGGCAATAGCTTTCTATCATTCCACATACACGGCTCGGTTTCGCACATCCATCTAGGATCGCACGACATTTGGTCGTGGTTATCTTCCTTCATGAGCGAACGAAAAGCCTGCAATGGATCTCTTGACTTGCCCTTTTGGGGAGGTTTAATCGGCTACCTATCTTACGAGCTTGGTGTCGAATCACTTGACGTGCTCTCAACAGCAGTTCCCGCAGAGAAGCGCCATCCGGACGTGAACCTGGTGTTCGTGGATCGCAGTATCGTTCTCGACAACAAGACGGATATGGTTCATATCCAATCTATCATAGCCAACGACGAAGAATGGCTCGCCGAAATGGTGACGAGACTTAAGCTCGCCATCCCGGACTATCCTACGTGTTCGTATAATAGCAATCCTTCCTCAACGAAGGTACGCCCCAGTATAGCAACTGTTATGTTACCCGACAAAGATCTATATATCTCTCGGATCAATATCGCAAAAGAATATCTTTACGCGGGAGATTCCTACGAACTATGCCTCACAGCTAATACAAAGGTCATTTTAAACGACCTTATCACTCCCAAGACTCTCCGACGCTCTTCGTCATGGGAGCGTTACAAGCACCTCCGTGAATTGAATCCTGCCCCTCATTCTGGTTATCTTCGCCTACATCCTACCACACTGCTGGCTTCATCGCCAGAGCGTTTTCTTTCCTTTTCTCGCCCTCCAGGGTCGACGTATCAACTACGTCCAATCAAAGGTACTGTCCGAAAGGGACCCGGCGTCACGCGCGCTGTCGCCGAACAAGCGCTTCGAGGTAGCGTCAAAGAAGTCGCGGAGAACCTGATGATCGTCGACCTCATCCGCCACGATCTTCACAATGTCGTCGGTGAAGACGTCGATGTGACACAATTCTGCAAGGTCGAGGAGTACAAGACTGTCTGGCAACTCGTCAGCGTCATTCAGGGGCGACCTGCTGACGGTGCGGATCGGCTAGATAGTCGACATCCCAATGGTGCACTAGGATGGGAGTTGCTCAGGCGAAGTCTCCCTCCTGGTAAGATTTCGTGGACACCCGTGTTCGTCTTGCCTGAACTTTTACACCCTACAGGTAGCATGACCGGAGCGCCCAAAAAGCGCAGCGTCCAAATCCTGCAGACGCTCGAAGACGACGAACGAAGCATTTATTCCGGTGTTTTTGGTTACTGGTGTGTAGGAGGTGGTGGGGACTGGTCGGTCACCATTCGGAGTTGCTTCAAATACGACGATCAATACGACCGAACGTCTATGCCCTTTTCGCTCAAGACCGTAGAGTCGGTTTCAACCACCGACCCTCACATAGAAGAGTGGGTTATGGGTGCCGGGGGTGCCATCACGGCACTTTCGGATCCTCAAGCAGAATGGGACGAGATGACGGTCAAGCTTCAAAGCGTCCTCCGTGTTTTCGGGGCTGCGGTTCCATGCAGAAACTAATTGTATCCTTTCTACTCAACGTACACGCCATCGATAATTGAATTCAACTTCATCTGCTAGAAAGCCGCAAGGGGTACTATAGATGCTGGGGCAAAGGATTACACCATCACGCCATCAGGGCTATGTGTTTGAGCTCGCTGTAATAGATGCTTTATCAAAAGGTTTGACGGAGAGCACAAAACACATACTTCTGAACTTGTTGTCCTACTTTCATAGGGGGATATAAACTGGCGACTTCTGCATCAGGTACCGCCTCAATTGACTTTGCGCGTTCTATCAACGTCGGCAGAGGGGAGAGATCGTAATCGGAAGAAAGATGCCAGAAGAAGGTCGATGAGATTCTGATGAGGGGTCGATCTGGGTGGCTAAGCTTGCGTTTCACAATGGTCTAAGAGTGGTGCGTGTGAAGGACAATAGAAAGCACGTGTACGCACGACTTACATCGACAGTCGCTTGGTTCACGACCACTTCATGGAAGCCAGCCTTGATGAGCCCCCCAGTGAGATGCTCGATCTGCTTTCCTGCTTGTACGAGAAGGTAACGACCAGTTGGTGGGAATCTAACGGGAATGCGCTTTCCAGTGTTCCGTGCCCAAATATGGAGGCCAGGGTATCGCGAACGACCGTGGATAGTGAGACAGTTGAGATCGGTGTGAAATCCTGCTAAAATAGTATCCTTTTTGCCGTATTTGACGAGATCAGACGCCGTTGGGCCGAGTAAATGTGGTCTGCGCAAGAAAAGTCAAGGTGTGATCTTGCCGAAGACAAATATAAAAGTCCTTGCCCATATTTCCCCGCCCCCTTGATGGCATCTCGAGGGAGTCCAAGGCCAATTGCCGTCATCTCTGCGATGTTCTCGACGCTTGACAGAAAGTATGAGAGTAACGCTGAGAAAACGAAGAGAGTAACGTACGCATCCTTCATGGACTTGCCCCACTTCTCCATAGTGGGTTGCCATATGTTCTTAAAGACAGGGGCTTGAGGAATAACATTCGGCGCATTTAACGCAGGGTATTGTGTCTCATATGGAGGCGGTGTGCCCATCTTCCAAAAGAAACGGCATTTGGGATCAGGGTGGTGACCAGAGATGTCCAAGGGTCTCTCTTCTGGATTGAGGCGGGCGATGATGTCGAGGCAGGGCTGGTGAACGGCACACTTTGGTTTCTCGGTGTTCTCGAGGGTCACTCCGACCTGATATGAGATCTCTGGACGTTCGTCCTTGTGGAGTTCCTGGAGTGGTTGTGCAAAGTAGTCCTCGACGAGATCGAGAAAGACGTTGTTGTCCTCTTCTGACACGCGCGAGTCGTGGACGAGGAGAGCGCCGTACGTTATCAGGGCGTCCACAGCCTAACCAAGGAGTAATGAGACCATTGCGAGCTTGTATACAAATCCCCCTACCTTTTTAGATTCTTGTTGGACTCGCTCTGAGCCATCGTCTTCTTCGAGAAAGACGTCGAGGTCGATGACGGGCAGCGTCTCTGATAGATTGGCCATGATGTGGTTCAGAGCACCGCCATACTAGTACACGATGCGGTCCGTCTCGGCACGTGCCGTCTACACTCTCTCTAGCCCACCATGTTGAAGGTCTGCACCGTCGCCGCCGACCACGACGATGACTGATCTGGCGCACAGATTTTGAGCATGAAGAAGAACGAGGATGCGGCGGCGAAGAAGAAGCCAAAGACGAGCGCCGCACAGATTCGTGTACAGAAGGGTCTGTCTACCCCCTCCCCCGTGTGCCTCGTAGACCTCACCCACGTACTAGATCTGACCGAGCTTGACCTCCCATCAACGATGAAGACACATTTTCCCAACCCAGCCGATCTCCTCAACTTCACACTCACCATTACTCCTGATGAAGGTCTGGAATTCCATTCCCTCGTGGCTGACGTTCGTGACAAGTTAATTCAGGAATGTATCGCGGTGGAGCGTTCGTTTTCTCGTTTACGATCAACAACAATTACCCCCATGAGCCACCAAAGGTCAAGTGTACACAAACAGTACGTGCTTTCCAGCGTCGTTGGCTGACAAATTGCTGATCGTCATCGAGATATATCATCCCAACGTAGATTTAGAGGGAAACGTCTGCTTAAACATTCTGCGAGAAGACTGGAAGCCAGTGTTGAATCTGAACTCGGTCATGGTCGGACTACAGTATCTGTTCTTAGAGCCCAACGCAGACGATCCATTGAACAAAGGTAGGAGGACGTGCCCTTGCTTGCGCTCTGACTTTTTTGCTGATGAAGATTGCAGAGGCTGCGGAAGAGCTGCGAAAGAATCGGGACATGTTCACCCAGAACGTCAAGTCGTCTATGCGGGGCATGCATATCAAGGGTGTACAATATGCAAAAGTGCTCGTATAATAGTTTTGCGTGTTCGAGAATGAATAGAGTGTGCTCGCTACGGCATGCGTTACAAGAAAGGACATTGAAATATACACTATGATTGTGAATCAACTGCCCCTATATGTAGTAAATGAGTACGGGCTGATCAAGAGCGGAATGTGATAGTGCTCGTCTGGATTTTCGACTTGGAACGGGATCTGTGGGATGTCAATCAGCACAGAAGAGGCGTGCATATGCCGGATTGATGACCTCGACCCAGGGATAAAAGCACTTTCTGCCCGTCTTTTCAAAGTACTCTTGCGGCTTGAATACAATCTTGTAGATGCCCGCAGTGATTTTGAACTCGGGTACTTGGTTGGCGCCATCGGAATCGCGTGGGGGGAGGAGCGTCATGCAGCGACCATCGGCGTCAGTGACACTGAACAGCGGAGGGGTCAACGACAACGACGAGTCTCAAAAAAGATGGACTGAACTGCTGAGAGACGGGATCAAACACGCCGAAATTACCCCTGTCGCGATAAACCTGCAGATTGACCTGGACACCCTCGGCGGGTTTTCCAAGTGAAGTGTCGAGCACTGTCAACGTCAGCGAGCGTGGTCTACAGCGACGGCGACGTCGAGCTCACCATGGCAAGTGATGGGTCCCTTCATCGTTGTCTGGCACCGTCACAGTCCGAGTTCCACCCCACTTCGTTGGCTCGTCACGTGACCAAGTATATCTTTCACTTCCGCAATCCGATCCGATCCGATCGTGAAATGGCCTCCTCGACCCCGCCGTTGGGCAAATATCTCGCATCGTCCGGTGTGTATTTCGTCGTCAGTCCGTCCATTCACTCACATATATTTCGTAGACAAGAAAACGAGGGACAAGGCAGTCAAACACCTCGCCCTGTTCCTCTCTGATCCTGACAACGATGCTCTCCCCGAAATCGAGATCGCCAAGTTGTGGAAAGGATTGTTCTACTGCAAGTCCTCATTTTCTATGCTTTGCTACACTCATCACGTTCACTCCAGGTTTTTGGATGTCCGACAAGCCTCGAGTGCAGCAGGACCTTGCCCAGCAGTTGGCCGAGCTTCTCCTCACCATCACCAGCGCCCCGTCTTCGCTAAGCTTTCTCAAAGGTTTTTGGATTACAACTGTCAGGGAATGGAACGGGATCGACCGTTTAAGGTACGTGTCGCACCCACTCCATATCCTGTTCGCCGCTCAATTCACTCTTAGAATGGACAAGTACTACATGCTCGTCCGACGTTTTATCAATGCTTCCTTCAGACTCCTCATACGAGCTAAATGGGATACATCCACTCTTCAGGACTATAATTCCATACTTACGGATACGGGTGGTCCACTCTGGCAAGCTCTCTTTTCCAAATCCTTCCATCAATCGATTAATGTCTTACCCTAGCCTCACCGACGTACGCGTGCCGACTGGCCTTATCTTCCACCTAGCAGAAATATACATGGAAGAATTAGAAAAAGCCGTGTCCGCTTCCGATTCACCCATTCCCATACCGATCCTCGCATTGTTGTCTCCCTTCATATCTCTCGCCGTGCACACCCCTACAAACACGACGCACAAGCATCTCGAAGAAGCCTTGTTCAGACCGTTACTCGCAGAATTGCGGTCACGAACGTCGAATCCTCCAAAACGGGCACGAGTATCGACCACCGAGTACCCTACCATTCTCTCGAACGCCTGTGGAGATGCACCTTGCACAGACAGTCCAATGCCGCGTAGCGCGCTACGAGAAGCTATCTTGCAAAGGCTGTTCGCGGTTGCGAGCGCAGAGGATACCAGAGATTCAAATCGGAGAAAGATGTATGCACTATATAAAACTGCAGTAGAAGAAGATGAGGATAGTGTAGGGTGATTACTGAAATGCACTCTCCTGGCCCCGCGTACTATGCGATGCGTAGGCTATAGGTCCGGCAATTCTCGTTGTGTCAATCTCCTCCACGTCGTCTCCCTCCACGATTCATTCATGCTCTCGATCCGGTCCCAGAGTGCCTCCTCGTCAATCCCATATATCTCGTATTTTCCGCCGTCGAGCGGACGGCCATCGCGCCGAGCCACTTCAATGGCAGCTTTATTCTCTCCACTGAGACAGTAACATGCCCTAGTCAGCATGGATTGCTAGGATCGTACCTTGACTCACTTGAGAAGTTCGAGGAGTTCTTGTCGCTCCGGAAAAAAGAGTCGTGGTTCTAAAGTTGCCAGAACTGCGAGTGCCGCGCGGAATAGGAATGAATCACCCTCGAGCATTATCACGTCCCATAATCTAGCGCATGCCTCGAGCGGCAAATGGTCCAGAAACAGCGGTATTAGCCAACCAGGGAGATATGCAGCTGGTGATATCTGGTGTTGCTTGAAGTTGAAATATACTAAGTGCAAATAAACCTCTCAACGACCATACATGTGTATGCACAAGAGGATACTGCCCACCTTTTGGCATACTGTCTGCCAGCAGTGTATCGAAAATCCTCCTCTCCGTGTTAGACATGATGCAAGACGTGTATCGTGGAGCTCTTACCGATAATATGCCTCGACCTAGGAACTGTCGTTCAGTCAGACTGTGTCATTGCCCATTAATCCGACTCACGTCTTCCTTTGCGCTCGCGTCATAAAACGATCTCAAACAATGTCTTTCCAGCAGATTTCTCATAACTACGAAACCTTGTGGTGCGGACATGTTGATCAGGATCATTGCAGCTATCCTTGATGTCCCATGAGTATATCCAAGGCCTTCGTCCGCACGCGAGACAACCCATGCGCAAAGCAGGTCCTTCAGGTCTTGGTAAAGAGGGCCGCTCTTCGGATTAAAGATATGGAGAGCAGGGAACGCGACGAGTATGTCTTCTTCGATCGTCCGTAGTGTTTTAGAAGATAACTCCCTCCTTGCGCGCGCGAGACAACTGCGATAGCTGTCTGCAAGATTCCGTTAATATTAGAATGATCGCTCCTCGACGACTGACGTACCTTTGCTCAGAGCCAACGCATTGCCTGCAGCACGCTCCCACATAGAGGCACGCAGTTTAGTCGGAATTCCATTCCACCATATTTTGCGAAGGCCCGGATCCCGATGCACGACACGCCAGTCCGGAACTATCTCCTTCTCCCATACATGAATAGACTGTTCGATTCGGAGCTCGCGAGCTAACCTGCGTTCTTGCAAGGCCTTCCGCCGTTTCTCTTCTGTAGATCCCATTTCAGTGTAAAGACGTGTTAGCGATATGGACGGCGTCACCTGCCACTTGACTCTGTTTCATCATGGCTTCCCAATCAGCGAGGTGTTTTTTGTCCTCCTGCCGATTCTTTGGGGGAAGGAAGGATGGTCGTGTTTTGCTAAGGGCCTTCTGAAATACGGTCTGTCCGGTTGAACGGGACGGTCCGTGATTTTGAGGTGGGACCGACACCTGGACATTTGGGAGCGATGGGGAAGTGGTTATGGTTGGTAGATCTAGTGCTGACGGCGTAGGACTAGGCGGTTCGATATAAGGTTCCCCGTCAGAGGGTCCCTCCCAAGTCCGCGTCACGACAGAGACTCGGCTCGACGTAGGTTTAGAGACGTCAATGTGCACCATGGGGTGTGTGGGCACTTTCCTGTCGTCGTCTTTTTCGTGGAACACGTTTGGACGACGGTCTGCTTGTTTTTCTGGCTCAGATAATGGGACGTTTGATAGATCGTGCGATGATTCTTGGTCGGCGGGGGAATGTAATTGCGAGACGCACGAGACAAGGCTGGCCGAGTCCGACTTTGACCCGCAGGTGCTGCCATCCAGGTAGAGCGTTGATATCGAGGTATCTTGCTCGTCGACCGAGCTGGCGTCCGTCGGCTGATCGACGACGACCCAGTGCGCCTGCTCGGCGAGGTGTTGGCGAACGGCTGCGGGAGTGAACTCGTAAGGCTGGTCATCAGCATCGGCGAACGCGTCGTCCAGCGCGAGTTGTATACCCTTTCCCGGCTGTCGTTGGAGGGTGTCCGGGATGGTGGTGGTCATGGCATGAGTTCCACTTAAATTACCGTCGATGTACCCGTGTGGCTGTGATATGATTGCAGAGGTCCTCCTCGTGCTCGCTGGACACTCCTCGTCCCTCTTTACCCCAGACCACAACTTGCACCCCGCGTTTCGTCCTCTCCTACACCCCGGTGAGGAACAATGTCTCCAAGTGCTCGGTCAGATCGCCCTGCGGTATCGCAAGATCAAACAGGCATGTGCGACGCTGTCCCGCTCGCGCTCCAGATACGTCTGCGCGTTGTGCGCGACGCTCAACCAGATCCTCAAAGACGACTACGAGAGTCTGGTCGTGAACACTGAAGCTAAAATCCTCCAACGTGATTCGGAGCTCGTCGGCCAGGGATTCTTCGTCCCACTTCCCGCATTGCGTGCAACCTTTGCAGAATGGGACGCGCCCCTCGCTGCACTCGAGTCCTTGATGACGCAGCTCGAGTCTGAAGACCAGTGGCTGCCCGGTCCGCTGATCGACATGCTGCTCACCCGTTCAAAGACGGGCGTACATCGCATCTCGCAGATCATGTCTTTGTTGGCGGTCGCCGTTCAACGGACTTGGCGCGGGCAGTTGGCTGCATTCTTGCTCCACGGGTCGCTGTCACCCGTCGACCCTTTGGTGTCAGACAGCTACGTACTCCATGAAGGCTCGATGCCTTCGTGCGTGTCCCATCAGTCACGCGAGTCTATCGTCTATGTCGGGCGTGCAATCGCAACAGTAAAGAAGAAGAAATGGGAAAGTCAGATTCCACGAGAACAGGTCTTACAGCATGCCAATCTGCTGGATGCCGTACTGCCAGAAGACCAGTACAAATTTGACCTGATCGTTTCTGAAATCCGGACCAACGTCAGTGAATGGCTATGGCTAAACGTTCTCACACGCAAGGATGTAGAAGAATCCGTCATGTCACTGTAAGCTAATCACAGCTCAGGATCGTACTGCTGCTTACATCTCGCAGAGCAAACTACTTCCTTTTGCGCAACGGGGAATTCAGTCTAGCTCTCATACGAGACATCGAACGCCTCAAAGTATCTCGCTTGACCACGCGTTCTGGAGGCACTTCTATGATTAGAGAGCAAGATCTGAATCTCGCTCTTTTAAGAGCATCCCTAGGGACGACAGCACAACATGATCCGTCTTTGTTACACCTCAAATTCCAAATGCCTTCGGGCCCAATTCGGCCCTTGCTTCCTTCTCTTGGCGACAAAGTGCTTTCTTCATCGACGGTCACCAACCCTGGAGAGATCACCTCTTTTGATGATCTGCTTCTCGGGACCACTCTTGTTCTGACGTACAACGTCGCTTGGCCTCTCGACCTCTTCCTCTACCCTTCAGATCTGCAAATTTACTCCGCATTGTTCAACTATCTCTCGTCGTTACGCAAGACGCACACTCGTATTCATACGTGTTGGACGTCGTTGTCCAACGCCCAGCGAGCTCGGCGCAGATGGACGGGCCTAGGAGAGGGTGGGACTACCGAGGATCTTGAAGCACGAAAACAACTCCTTCGTTGTAGCTGGGGTGTCGTCAGGGACATGGGATGGTTTCTCGACAATCTGTTGGGGTATGTCATGGTGGACGTTGTCGACGTGGAGTTCAGGCGGTTCAGGGAGCTACTCAACAAACCCCAACGTGCGCGATCCGAGAGCGTTGGACGGTTAGGAAACAATGTTCTACAGGGCGACGGCGGTGTGGACGCGGGAACGCACGCTGACCGGACATATCTGGACTTTACAACGCTCCGCAACCTCCATACCACATGCTTGGAGCGACTCGTTACAGGATGCTTGCTTTCCCACCCTGCTCTCACTGCCATCCTTCGACCCATTTTGGAGGTCTGCGAAAGGTTCGTGGCACAAGTTGAGCGATGGGGTGGGGATGTGCTCCCAGCTCTACTGTTTGAAGGCAGTCTCGCGGCTGGTGGTGATAAGGTAGGTGCGATGGTTCAAGAGCGACTTGAGGTGGTATCAGAGATTAACAAGGTAAACGACATGGGCGTCAGGTAAAGCACTGCTAAGTGATTTACAGAGTCTGCATGCGCTTCTTGATTCGTTCTACGAAGAGCTGTCGCTCTCGACCTCGCAACAACCGTTTACTGCGACGGGAGATGCATCCAAGTCGATCTTGATGACCAGCATGGGAAACCAAACGGTGCTTCAGCGGACGTTTGTGAGAGGCAAGGGATTTGAGTGGAATGGGGAGGTGCGACGACATGTGGAACGATTGCTGCTTCGGTTAGACTTGAATGGGTCATTTTCGAGACGAGTAGTGTAGTGTTGATCCGTGCGAACACGAAAGGTTTCTTTGACAGTTGTACGGATATGACCCTTCGACTGTCCCAACATCTCCGCCATCTCTCATCCAGAGCGACCATGACTACTCGTACGTCCTCACACGTCCACCGCTAACTACGGTCTCACAAACCACACAGAATACACTCCCCGTCTCATCGGCGCACCCAACACACTCGGTATGTGTCTTGTCGTCGCGATTCCTCGTGTGACTGATCAGCCCCTCCGATATCAGATCACAGAATATTCATCGAGCGAAACGGCCAAGTCGTTTCTCCTTTCCACGACGTCCCCCTTTTCGCCGACAGGAGCAATGGCATCCTCAACATGATCGTCGAGGTGCCTCGTTGGACCAACGCCAAGATGGAGATCTCCACAGACGAGGCCTTCAACCCCATCAAGCAGGACACCAAAAAGGGCCGCTTGCGTTTCGTTCGAAACTGCTTCCCTCACCATGGTTACATCTGGAACTACGGCGCCTTCCCCCAGGTGGGTCGTCTCGACGCCATGTTCGTCATCGTCGCCTCCCTGACTAAACGTTCCCTTACAGACCTGGGAAGACCCCAACACCGCTCATCCAGAGACAAAGGCCAAGGGTGACAATGACCCGCTCGACGTCTGCGAGATCGGCGAGCAGGTCGGTTACACTGGTCAAGTGAAACAGGTCAAGGTCCTTGGCATCATGGCCTTACTCGACGAAGGCGAGACAGACTGGAAAGTCATCGTCGTCGACATCCATGACCCCCTCGCTCCCAAACTCAACGACATTGAAGACGTCGAGCGTCACTTGCCTGGCCTCATCAGGGCCACCAACGAGTGGTTCAGGTACTCTACACCCTTCCCCAAGTCTGAGTGTCTGCTGATCGGCATACAGGATCTACAAGATTCCCGATGGAAAGGGCGAGAACGCCTTTGCCTTCTCCGGTGAAGCCAAGAACAAAAAGTACGCGACCGAGATCATCCACGAGTGTCACGAGGCATGGCGTCGCCTCATCTTGGGCGAGACCCCATCCAAGGACATTTCGATGTGCGTTTGTTTCAGTTTAAACATGATTCGAGTGTGGAGTTGATCCAACCCTTCCAGTCGCAACCTCACGACGCCAGGACCTGGACTGACTGAGCCACACGACCCCGCTTACGCTTCCATCCCTGCTGACTCGAGGCAGGCTCCCGCTGCCATCGATCCTTCGAGTGAGTTGCATATATACACGTACCCGGTTAACGCTGACGACTCATCCCAGTCTGCAAGTGGTTCTACATCTCATCTGTTCAGGTCTAGTACCATCTCGAATACCTGTAAGATACTTGTACTTTGCAATCAAATTAGATTCGGTCTCGAATGAAAAGACGCGGATGTGATGTGGTGTATTATGAATTGAATATCGACTAGAGCTACAAATGCACGGATATGCGAGAATCAAGCAATAATGTTCGACAGACACCTCAGTGCCTTGGTTTTTCGAGACCCTCCTGCAACGATGGATATCGGCAGTAACGATCCGAGATGGACGTTACTGTCCATGTGCCTGTCCAACGTTTCAATATACCGACATGTCGCGTATTGGCTGAGCCATACCTTCTAGTGCTGAAAAGACGGAATATTCATGCGTCATCACACCCGAGACGGTGTGGGTCTCAAGGACCTTTCCAGGCTTGCCTCCCTTCTTGAGACTCGGCTCGGCACGCTGGTATGTGAACGTGAAGGGAGGTTCGCCGATCAGCGTGAACACGATCTCAGCTTGGTCACCTACGAAGGGGGGGGTCAGCACGCTCGACCGACTTCCAAGGTACCGACGACCATACCTTCATGTATGTCCTGGTATATGCGCTTCCCGTGACCCACCTGGGCAGATGGTAACGGATGGATGTGCATGCGCACATTGGCAACGGCGGCTTTACACATCTTTTGCTGGTGCGCAACAGAACCGACGATGAACTCGCCACTTTGTTGCTGGACAATGGACCACGGCGACGTCTTCGCTTCCTGCGTGTAAGACTTGCCGTTGATGCGGTATCTGTCGGACCATGAGCAATGTCGGACTGCGTCAACATACATGCCAACTCACCCAATCATCCAGGGTGGCGTCCCCTCCAGCTGGAACTGGGTCACGTCGCCAACACAAAAGTCTTTTTTCTTGTCCATGGGGACGATAGCGGCCGTTTCGGCGACATCGATCCAAATTGAACGTCGCAGGGGATCGAGTTCTGCCTGCTCGCAGCGAGAAGAATCGTGTACTGTTTCGATCATCACTTGGTGGGGTCCAACGGACGTGAAGTAGTAGGATGGTATGTCCAGCTTCCAAACCTTGTCGCGTACTTCCACGGTTTCATGCCGTACCTTGCTCGCAGCAAGGTTTTTTATCGATAACTGGAGCTGGAATGGAGGGGTACCCTCGAGCAGGATCGTACCGTCTGATGACGTCAAATCCCAAGAGCTGAGGACGTCATTGAGGCAAAAAGACATGCGATTATCATTCTTGAACTTCGCAGAGGGTTTGGGAAGGACTTCTTGCTCAAAGACCAACCGCTCTGAGCGTGGAATCACGGCACTCTTGTGCTTATGGAGTGGGTATGCTGTATCTCCAACTTGCTTCACTTCATAGTACTTGCGCCCGGAAGTTGATGTGTGAAGTTGGAAACGTGTTCGTGGCTGGATGCTGCTGAAAGTTGGCTGCTCCAACACGATCGTACCAGCCCCTGATTCATCTTTCATTGCAATGTTGTACATAATTTGGAAAGGTGGTCGGCCTGTGGAGAATGATCAATTTAAATCAAATGCAGAAATTGGTCTGCATACCCGTCAGGTCCAGGTCAACATAGTCTTCGTGACCCTGACAAATCGGAGGAAGAATATGGGAGCGATTGTATGTCTCAAACATCGACAGCGTTTGCGGTTCTAATTTGGCGGACGGTCGGGGAACCCAATCCACGAAGTATCTATTTTCTTCGGCGATAACGAGGCCTGGACATTGCGAATCCGATACCTGGCAGAGTAAGTCACCCTGCATTTCACGGCGAGGAATGCACCGACCTCGAGAAGTTCATACGAGCCCTTGGTTTTAACACGAATATAGTCATTTGGAGACCGCAAAGTCACAGTCTGAACGGACTCGGGTTCTTCGGCAAGGCGGTACGTGACGATCCATGGCTGTATTGATAACATCAATATAACATACAACGCATTGTGAAGGTAAGCCCACCCCATCACCCGTAAGCCGCAATGGTAATTCAGTTTCGTCGTCCTCCAGGATCGTGACTTGTTTGACACCATTCTTTATGTAGAATTTGGCCGTAGGCTAAACGATCACTGTGAAAATAACCAGTGCTGCTGACGAATTAATAACTTACCTTCACCCGGCGGACATTCACGGAAACGCCCGACACAGAGATAGAACGCTTACATCCATAGGCATCCTCAACGCTCACTTTCGAAGGTGATGGGTGAGAGGATTGGGGTACACGCCTCGTCGATGCTTACCAAGATCCACATCGAAAGTCCCACCTTCCTTGTCTATGTTAGACGGGATAGGTACTTGTATGCGCGTAGGCGACAACTTAATGTCTCGAATCTCAAGGCGATCGGTGGTGCGAGGGCCGACAACATCTAATTCTAGATTCCACGGCGCAGTTCCCTGGGGACTATGCTTTACAAATAAAGCATCAAAAACCACTGAGTGACTCACCCGAAGGTCTACCTCGACGTCCACCATATTTCCAGAACAGCTGTTTACCATGCGCTTGGAACGCCCAGCAGCAGCCGTTGGAACAAAGTCAGCAGCTGCTAGGGGGTGAACGATCTGATCGATGCTTGGACCTGTGAGCTCCACTTTCTTGTAGTTTGCATCGCTCAGATGGGTAAATGTATAGAAATAATGGCCGCTATGCTCAGGTTGCAATGTAAGTTCACCACGTGAGCTCTTAATCGTCTTAACGAGGTCACGTGGATCCTCCTTGTTATGTTGTGTGCGGTAGTATACCTGGAAGGGAGAGGTTCCGTGTAATATGATGGAAGCGGAGACGCCAATGTCGCCAGAACTATGGGCAGTGATGAACGATTTCGACGCCATACCGCACAGACAAAATGTCCTTACCACTCGTGAATTCTTTTCCATTCAATCTCGGCCGTTGGCATAGGTTTTTCTATGACCTTACATGTCTCTGGGGAGAGGACGTCACCCTCGCACCACTGGAAATTCTTGAGTATATGCGTCTTTTAAGGAAGGTCAGACGCATACCTTGCCCTTAATTCCGAGGATTGTATACTCTCCTGCTGCAGTAGCACTTAAACTGAGAGAGGATTGTTGGGTCTGGAGCATGTCCTTCCACCGCTTGACGGATTTGCCATCCTCTGCTGGGTCGAACTTGACGTCGACATTCCATGGAGCATCATTTGGATCCGAACCAATTACTTGGAGAGACAAGGGTGCATTCGAACCAATGAGTAGAGAGGCGGGGTTTCCAGGACCACAGTTCCGGAAAGAAATGCCGGGCCGTCGAAGAATGTCCAGCGACCGCACCGTCTTTGAATTCAACGGAACTCCACGTTGGAGGGTTTCACTGGTTATGCCTTGATCGAGAGGAACAATGTTGCCCATGCCATCAATGACACTCTCCAAAACGAATGCGACTCTCCCTAAAGATTCCACCGATAGCGACAGAGGAACTTTGAGCATTTGAGGTGTTTTCAAGGATGTCCTTACAACATTGCGTGAATCCGCGCGTGAACGGGATGCTGAGTCGCTGTCTTCAATGCCTTCAACGAGGAAGCTCTCCTTTTTCTCATCGGCATACTTGGACCAACGGAGGCTGAGAGGTGGTACCCCGCGAATATCGATGGTCAGATCGATATCTGAAGTGTCTCCTTGACAGCGAACCGCATTAACTGGTTGGGCAATGGGGTCGTCTGCATAGTGTGCGGTAGGACATGGGACAACTGTTACTTCAAGAGGGTGGGTAAGTCTAGCAGCCACACCGGAGCCATCGAGTATTCTCTCTAATCGAACAGTGCCCGGTTTGGTGACGTGTATGTGCTTGAGGGATTGGGTCTTTTGCAGTTGAGAGTCCGAAGTGGAAAAGGCATCGTCGTCGTCGTCGTCTTCATACTCATCATCGATCGACTGAACACGGACTGATTGAAGACGCTCAAGTCGTGCCTGTTCAATTGCCTTGAGGTCTTTCCCGGTGAGTTCGATGTGCTCGATGCGACCAGTGCCGGACTCGACGTAAGCCAGGGGTGTAAAGGAGTAACGAACATTTGCCGGAGTGGTGTTGTTGACGAGAATAGGGATGAGCACGGAGTGTGCAGGAGGCGACAGGCAGAAGGTAAGGGCGTCTGGGTTGAGGTGCGCGGTACTGATTGGTGACATGCGGACTGTATGTTGACCGAGCAAGTGCTGATCTCCGCGGTGAGTGTCTGGGAAGAAAAGGGAAAGGACACCCGAGGGAGAAAAGACGTCAGCGATGCGGAACTGCTCTGGGGTGGCAGGCAAGTCGGGACGTTCTGCAGAACAGGTGAGCTGCTTCTCGGTCAGGATAGCCACTTTGCATGCCTTTATGTGCGGCTGAAGTGGGCGCGCTTGAGCCAAGATGTAGACTTATGCCACCAAACACCAAGCCGTCGAGAAACCAAAGGGAAAGGATTTGGAGCGCGACGATGGCCTTGGTGTAGGTGAGGCGCGGTATTCGCAGCCGAGAGAGGAGCGCGACGTATGCAAAGTCGATGAGAAACCACTTTCTGCCATAAGAATAGGAATTTGATTCGCCCGAGGCGAAGAGGCTTTGGAGGACGTCGAATACCTTGATGGCCTTGCGGAGAGGTGAGCGGGGAGAACGTCTTTATTTTGTTGACTTACTTGCAACAAGCAACCAAGACTGAAATAATACAAACGCTGTGAGGGTACGTCGACGAAACGCTCTGGGATGAGCGGACGCGACATGACGGGCAGAGCAAGAGAAAGCGGGGCACGTGACTACAACGTACATACTTTATGACCCACTCCATATCGAGTCGATCGTGTTTCGGAGATGAGCCACATTCCACCCCTCCCCACCATCGAGGGTGACCTCCTCCTCGACGTACTAACTCGTCAGTCCAATAGAAACATTATGTCTCCACCAGACAACAGCGAGCATGGCGGTGTAGAACGTCTTGCAGAGCTCGGAGACGCCGTGCTCAGCATGGTCATCATGTATACCTTGTTCGAGCGAAGGCCCCTTATTTCTGGTGCAGATCTATCAGTATGTCAACACGAACCTCATTAGTCCATATTTTCATTGCCATGTCAGGAGAAGCATAAAGAACTCATGGATGATGAGAACATCAGAGACTGGCTCGCATGCTATAATCTAAAGTCCAGGGTGAGAGGCGTCGATGATCGATCCAGACTCGATAATCCCACAGTAAGTTTCTTCCTCTGTTACTTATCAAGTCTCTCATCTGCTGTAGGAGGAACGTCTCCTCTTTAGCTCCTATGTAGGCGCGGTGTATGTACAGAAAGGACTCCCCACCCTCCTTCCATGGATCAGTCGTCTCGTAAGCCCCGAATCAGAACCGCTTTCTGCACCAGGAATTGGTCCCGCCACCGCCCCTCCTCCCTATACTTCGAGCAATGTACCAGTACCCCCTTCCATTTCTCCTCCTCCCATGCCACCTCCACAACCATCGGGAGCATTACCACAGGTCAATACGCTCGCTTTATTCAATCAGACGTGCGCACAGCGTGGCCTTGCCATAAACTGGGAGAGTGCAGCTGAAGGTCCTCCCCACCAGCCTCGCTGGTCAGTAAAGTGCTTCGGTGAGCACCCACTTCACTCCCCCTTGACCACGACTCATATCACTCAAGTCAGCAGCCAGCTCAGAGGTTCTGGGACAGGCAGGAATCAGAAAACGGCAAAAGAAGAAGCAGCTCGTCAGGCATTCCACGCTATGGGTTGGGGAAGTAAGCACTTCCTATCGTACCTCGTGTGAGCACTGAGCTCACAATCGTAGCTTTTACGTAGATTGGTCCTTCGTCAAATAGTAATTTGTGTCGCAGCGTGAAGAGTCCCATTGTAGAGTACACTTCGCCAGTTGTAACATCCTTGCAAGTTCAATTGTCACAGCGATTCATGTATCCAAATCATATGCTCTGGAGCATTCAAATATAGGTTATACAACTCAGACAAGAGCTTGGACTCTAAATTCCCACTACTAACGCGGTGGGTTCTGTAGGTGCACTTATTCACTAGATGGTCATGTAAGTGAGAACGATTGAGCACACAACAGTGTTACATCAACCAAAAGAATACATATGCTGCTAATAGGCACAGAAGGACCTTGAGAGGTGGGTCCATGTTTGACCACATCGACGATGCAGTAGCAGTCAAGTCGCTCGTCGCTGGGGGTGGCGTCCCTCCAAGAGTGTGGCCTTGGCCAGAAAAGGCGCCAGCGGACGACGAGCTCGCAAAACGTTTCACGGCATTCTGCAGCCCCCTATGAACCAGATTTCCAGCGCTCAAAGCGGGAGTTGAGTGTCAATACGTACGACTTGTCAACACCACGAATCATGTGGATCTGATTGGAACCCCGCAAGAAAACGAACGTTGGCCTGAGTAGCGCCAGCGACAGGTCAGATATGGGATAGAGCGTCACTATGAAGAAGGGAACTACCCACATTGCTGAGACTCTGTAGGTGGATGCCACGTCTCTCGCAGCATCGACATCACACTTGACAAAGTTCACATTCGGATATTGCTTCGCCAGGGCCTCAAAGGTTGGTGCAATCGCGTGGCAAGGACCACACCTGGTCGACATTCGTTAGAATCTGCCAAACATCTGCAATACAAAACGACTTACCAGGTTGCGTGGAAGTCGATGACCTACGTGACGCGAGTTCACCATGGTCTCAGGCGAAAGTCAAACTTCACTCACTGTCAACTTATTTGAATCCGACAGTAGGCCGTTAAGCTGTGAAACTGAACTAACATGCGTAACGGACATGTTGCGGATGGGTTCAGACGTGCAGTACGCAGCACACCCTGATCCGAAACTTACCCGTTATGGAAATCCGACCACCACTGAACTTCATGCAAATAATATATACAGTCTGATACGATTCTAGCTCTATCTGCGGATCTGTGGGGCATGTCACAAGGACGGGAACAGACTCATCGAGGATCAATCAAGGGAAAGCCGAGCCACCATTTCATCGGAATAGAGTGGTACCCGGCATCAACATCCCCCAATCTTTCAACGCGACGATTCCACCATGTCTAGGTTCGTACCTCGTAAAAGTCAAGCTGTTTTCCCCTGCAGACGACGCTCTTCGTCGGCGAATGCGCAGCATGTGATTCATAGTCCCCCCTTCAACTCCAGTATCCAGCGGACTCAGGGACTTTGACAGCGAACGATAATGACCACTTTTTGCGGATGCATCGGAGCGAGACCTCGTATGCGCAGCAGCATCTCTCGTCGATAGATAACGCGAGGCTCGCGATAGGATGCTGTGACTCGGCGGCGGCTCCAGCTTCTGAGCCCCTAGTTTCGGTACCAGATTCTTCTTCATGATATGCATCAGCCCAGCTTTCTTCCCTTGCAATGGATGGAATAAGTAAGGCGAACAGGAAAACGTCAAAGGTGTCAACATTTTCTCCCCAGGGAGCGTCTTCCCAGTTCCGTCTACCTTCCGGTCGCTGACGAGGTAGTCGAGTTTCCAGCAGAGTCTCGAGCCGTAAGCATCGTTGTTCAGTGCTGACGCTATAAAGGTCTCCGTGCCGAGCACAGTGTATACGCCGTTAGCCTTTACGCTGAGGGTCGCTTGTCTGGATGTGTAGTCGCGAGATTCATCGCCTACCACCGACACCATTCGAAGCGTCGGTGGACCGTCCAGCGTCGCATAGTGAAATGTGAATGTTTCCCGCTTGGTCGGCATGAACTCAGCAACCCCCGCAATGACGCCGGACTCGGCGTCCTCAGCAGACTCGTATGGATGCAACGAACGGGTCCGTGGCGAGTAGCCCATCAGTTGCATGCACGACCTGACTGCCCGAAATCCTTCCTGATCAATCCACAACTCGATTGCCATGTGCTTGAACCATGAAAGTTCTTCTGGGAGCACCACGTGCTTCATGAATGGATGCGCCGCGTCGGATACACGAGTGTCAGCCGTGTCCGAATGGGTCGGCACCGGCGATATGAAGTCGGTCGACTGCCATCGAGCGTATGATGTATGTTTCGTGGGAGAAGGGGGTGCGTTACGCGTAAGATTTGACTCAACTTCGTTGACCTGCAATCGCGGAGACCTTGGGCGGCCAGGGAGGCGGACGGCTCTAGCCCTTTCGAGCGGACGACGGTGACGTTGTCGACCCACTGGAGAGGATAGAGGCGAGGTCACATCCACCGATGAAGATGGCGAAGGAGGCGCAAACGTTGGTGTAGGTAAAGTGGCGTACGTGTGGAATGTGGCAGCCATCAACAGTTGATCACCATCGAGATCCTCTTTGGGTGTTACGGGTGTGGTGCTTAGCTCCACGGTACTCGGACAGGAAGCCTGCGGATCTTGTACTCCTTCGAAATTGCCCTGTTTGGCAGATATTGGCGTCCAGCAATCGTAGAGTATGCTTGAGCATCCAGCGTCGCGACCAAGGACATCATTATATGCGGGATGGATTGTGTTCCTCAGTTCGCAAGAAACGATCCCAGCAGGAGCCCAGTCGCCAGGAGGTCCAGCCCGGAGGTGTCCATTCGGGAATTCGGAAGCGATGTGTATGTCTTCTGACTCTCTGCAATTCTCGATCAATGCTTCGTCGCCGCGCGGGAGGTCCCTCGTGTTGCCTGTGGTAGTGTCTAGCTTATCGGTCAGGTTCAGTTCCTTGGCGACGTCGCACAACCCTGGCGGTTCACCGAAGGCGAAGAGCGGGGAATCGCGAGCACATGTCGTTTCCAGAAGGATGGGTATCTCCCCCGAGGTCGAAAAAGTCAGCAAGTCATCGGCTTTCAAGATGGGGGATGGGGGAAGCAGGGTAGCAGATAACATCTGCAAGTCAGACGAGGTGCGTGTCAGGCGCGTGTGGATAGAGCTGGAGACCATGATGATCGTCGTTGGTTTAACTGACATTTTGCGAGCGCACGTGTCATAAATGCCTAGTATTCCAAACCAGCCGACTGTCAGCATGTCAGCCTCTATACAATCTAGATGCAAATATTCCTTGCGTATTATTTTCCTCCATATGTATGGGAATTGAAGTCACGTTCCTTCGTGCTCACCCTTTCTCTGTTTCTGAGTAAGCAATAGTCCCCATACTCATTTTTGGTCTGCCACCAACGCCCGGGAACCCACAATGTTCTAGTAAGCAGGGAGGAGTGTGATGCATCAAGAAATGGCAAACATGCGACACGTTCCCATGTCTGCTCATCGGTGGCATAGCGGGGTTCATATCCGGAAGAAGTTGGATGCCGAGGAAAATCGAGATCTACAAGGTAGTCACAACTTTCCACAGGAACCTACAATGGTAGTGATCAGGACAGTACAAGGAACAAGAACCAAACCCCGCACATAGTAATCCTGAACCCCCTTATTGAGGTCATTTAAGCCAGCCGGGGTGTTTCTAGAGCCTTGTCTATCCCACCATGGTCCACCTTCGATGTTTCTCGACTTGAAATGGGCAGGAAGCAATCCTTCGAAGTCGCTTTTCACAAAGTCAACGGATACCACGTTAGGTACCAAATAGTGTGACGGGAAACGATGCCATTCTTTTCCAAGACACAACCTCAGATCAAACTGCTTGAGAACTGTAAAGTCGATGCTCGATCTGTCACTTTCCTCTACGAGAGGTAAAGGTGGTAGAAGACCGGTATCATTGAGGAGACGCGGGAGTTCAAAAGCCTCGAGGCGAGTGAAGATAGACAACGGCGCGTGATAGTAGTGCCATAATGCAAGGCCACGGGAAATGGACAACAACCCCGAGACCAAGATGATGGAAAGAGTGGTCATGCTGAAAATAATCGACTTGGAGGCCTATCATTAGGGCACAACAATGTTGGTAGGGAATGAGCGACGCAAATTAAAATCAACAACGAGACAATCCCACCTTGTATGGTGATTTCGTCACATAAATATAGCCTACTTCTAGCCATCCACGGAGCAGATAAACCGTAACAGCCGCATTAAAGCATATGAGTGGATATGCTGGGAACATGAATCGCTCCTCCTTGTGCGCTTGCGCCGTCAATATTGAAGTCCATAAGTACAACGGAGCCAGCCGCAATGCGAGGATTGTAAATGGCGAGCTCTGGTTTGGTCCTGGTTTCACGAGTCCGAGACGCTTGCGGTCGACACGAAATGTGATCGCAAGCGCAGGTAACGACGCCAACGCAAGCACCAAGACAATGTTGAAGTTAAGGAGGAGGTTCAATATGTAGAAGTACCAAGGTGACGTTCCGTACAACTCAGGCCCGCGTTCAGAACCACCGAAGAGGTTGTATTGGACGATGTTCCATGGGACCATAGTCCATTTCCCATAGGCAACACTATCGATACAGACCACGGGGACCTGACGTGAAATCAGAACACCGACACTGATTGCCGACCGTTGACTGAAAAACCCACAAAAATGAGAGCTGAAATAAAGCCAGTCATGATGAGACGCTTCCATCGTACAAGCATCCAGCTGACACGGGAGGTAAGGTCGACTTTGTCGCCGCTTAGTACAAAAAGTTCCTCGAAGACGAAGGGTAGCGAGAGAGCGAGTGCAAATGGCCACCCTACAATGGCACCAGTAGCAAATAACATGGTAGCATAGAGCGTTCTCGTCATGTTCTTGACGGTTGAAGGCTCCAGTGCGAATGCGAAGGCAAGTGTGGTAGCATACATGGCGAAAGAGGAAGGCAAAAATGCTGTGGACGATTCAAAAGCTATGCGAGGTGATAGAAATGATAAATACCGGCTGAAGCGTTCCACATGCCTGCGTTTAATAACAGTATGAAGAACAGATAGCGACCAACTCTGTCATTGATCTTTTCGACAACAGTACGGAAAAATTTGACTTCACAAAGGGTGGACAAGACTGCAAGGAATATCCGCACAGCAAAGAAAGCATGTCTCTGCAAAAATATTTTGTCAGTTCTAGGTTGGACCTGAAACTTGCCGCTATTACTTTTCCGAGTGCGAATACAGAGGATAATCGGGCCGCTGGCAAATGGAACAAGACGTAGGCCCAACTTCTTATTGCGAAGGTGGGGGTCACTTCCCATGTCTGAAATCCATGACCGTATTGTAAGAAGTGCAGAGGCTCCCAGAAGTTGAAAACTGTGTAATTGAGCGGGCGGTGTGCATATTTGAATGAATGCTAACCTTCATCGCAATCTTGTATGTTGGAGTACATAGCACCAGCCACGCGGATAATAAGCAAGATGCGGAGCGCAGTTTGAAAATCAGGGACCCATGGTTTGCGAGCAGACCTGAGGGGGAGTGGTTAGCGCCTTGAGGGTCTCTGGCGCGAAGGTGCATGCCTGCGAAGTTGGTCCTGCAAGATGCCAGTGTGTCTAGTCGGTTGGGGAAGAGCAGGCTTTGAAGAATCCTGGCGTCTAAGCCGTAGCGTTTGTACGCCAGAAGCCATTCAGAGTCAAAATTCAGAGCATTGGGAACGCTGTCGTCGGGAGTTGTGGCGGGTCACGTGATTTCGGATGCATTCGCGGAGGCATCGAACATCGTTGTGGTGCTGAATTGAATCAAGTTGGATCAGGGTACACTATGCACGGATTTTTGTGTGCATCCAGGATGGGTTGGTGTCGGGGTGTTACTGGCGGGGGGAAGTTGGATGACCCGTTAGGGTGTAGTGATTCGCCGCTGGTGAGACCCGGATCGGGGGAGTCGCTGTGGCTGGAATCCGGCCAGTTGAGCAACAGACATCCGCTTCTTGAGAAGCCGTCGTGCTTCCAATCCAGCCACTCCCCTCCTTATTTCTTTCCCCCCATCATCCAACCACTCCCCACTCACGCCCCAATATCCATTCTCATTTCTTTCCCTCCTCTACATGATGGGGGACACGATCGAGACCGCTCAGCATTTCATCTACGTGTAAGTATTTTTCAATACGCCTCTGTCCGCTCACCCCACTCCGTTTCCAGTACCCAGGTTTATTTTTGCTGTGAGTCAAGCGAACACCTATTCCTCGATCAAACATCTGACCCTGTCAATCTCCCGCTAGGCATGTGTAAGTCTTTCTTTCCTGCGTACATTGTGTCACTCCGGTCACACTTTCGGCCAACAGACGCCGTCGTTGTGTGGGACTGGATCATCAGCCTCCCAAGAGAATGGCGTTTCGTATGTCGCCTTCCATTTCACTTCGTGTACCTCACCTACAGTATCTCCAGATCTGGAAAACCACCTGGACGCCAGTTAAAGTTGCATACCTTTTTTGTCGGTGCGTGAAATTTGTCTCAGCACCCTCTCCAACCATTTTACATCTTCAATAAGCTACTGGGTCATCGTAGTCGTACCATATCTTCTGTATGCCTTCGTCACCAATCACACCCAAGAGGTGTGCGAAAAAATTTACAAGGTAAGCAACCATCATCGCCCTCACTTAGGGACTTCCGCCAATTTTCGCAGATCCCGGTCGCTTTGGCAATGTGGAACCAAGTCGGGTCAGAGTGTCAGTCTCTAATTCCCCCAAGAATTTGAATTCTGATCCAAGGAATAACTCCAGCCGTTCTTCTCATCCGTACATATGCATTTTTCAATCGCAATGTGTACCTTCTTCTTGGACTCGTTTGTGCTCTTGCTGGTGTCGTCGCATACCAGCTCTACGTGGACACGTCACAGATGATACGTTAGTGAGATTGAAATATGTGTCTGTTTCTTATTGCTCACTATCAGTGTAGTTTTGGCCTTCGTGACTCCTCCATACGTGAGTGAACTAACGGAATGAATCATACATCCTCACATCATAATCCGGGCCAGGGTCCCTGTTTCCCTGCATCGAAGCCACATTCCGCACACCTACTCGGTAATGACAAATCATATTGTTCGGATAATGGCTAAACACACTTTGCGCAGGATTTTTTGTGCGTGTCGTCCAGGATTGTGAGATCGCGTGCTTATATATGAGATAAGATCGCGCCGCTCTTGTTCGATACCCTTGTCACGGCCATGACAGTTTGGAAGGCTTTCCACATTCGTATCAGAAATGGAGGGGCAAACAGCAAACTCATCCAGACCTTCCTTCGCGAGGGTAAATAGTGCATATGTGCACGCGTTTTTGGCCTCAGTAATGTTTCCTTCAGGTGTCTTTTATTATATCCTGATCTCTATCGCAAACTTGGTGAGTTCAATCAGACGGTAACCGATCGAGCATCGCTCATTGGTGATGACAGATCAACGGAATATTTTACCTCCAGTGAGGTCCCACCCCGCCTCCCCCTCTGCATATCCTCACAATGGTTATCCAGACCGCGTCAAGCTATATCTGCGCTGAACATCCCCCTTAGTGTCATGATGGCCCCGCTGCTCGCTTGTCGTCTTGTGAGCCTGTCGATGCTGATATTCTGCTACTATTTTGACCGTATTCTAGATCTTGGATCTGAGGGAACGAGGTGCGGAGACAGTCTCCCACTCGGAGGGTACAGGCGTTGGCGCGTTCGCAACCAAATCCGGTGTGACCACTTCGTCCAACGGCCCACCTCATGCGAAGCGCGGGGGGCTTGGGATACGCCACCGCGGCCCCGGTTCTACCATCGCCTCGAATATCATGCTGAGCACCATCGGAAGCATCCAACCCGATCTTGAAGCCGCTGACGTCGAACTGGACGAGATGCATTTTGAATCTGGCATGGGTTTTGCTGGTGATAGTTCTCGGACCCTCGGTTCACTTGAACCCATAAGCCCAGCCCCGGCCTACAATTCGGTTGAGATGGGATCTGCCGCAGGGCGCGGTAGCGTGAGCGATGGTGGTGAAACCGGGACTATGTCGGGCATCCGAGTTAATGTCGAGAAGACGACGTCGACGATGTGATACATTCAAGGATTTTCCCTCATTTCGGAACAGCATCGGATTGATCCTGCTTACGCTATCCATTTTCTTGCACGTGTTTTGCACATGTGGAGTCGCACTGAGTCTCGTTGTCTAGGAGACGATACGCCATGACGGCTGGAAGGGATACTAAGCAGCGCTCTCTCGTTTCCTTCGTGTTCATTCGACTGTTAGAATAGATATCATTCAGGCTGGTGGAGTTTTTATGCCACTAGCGGTAGTTGATCGAATCCATTAATCCAAACTTGGACTGCCACATTGGAGTCCAACAACTGAGCATGCTGACAAAGACACGCTGAGTCAGCCTCGTGCTGTCGAGCTCAACTGGCAACGGTTGCCGAACGCGCAGTATCCAATGTTTGCTTGATATGTTGTTGGCCCTGCCACAAGAGACTCTGCTCCACATCCGTACGTTTTCTGTCAACAATGTGACGGTGACGCGTCGGTTGATTTGCCTTACAGTTTCGTTCTTGGACATTCCAGACCTCTTGGCGCTGTCGCGTGTTTCCAAGAAGCTCGCCTTGCTGACGGCTGATCCGGTGCTCCATCGTACACGCTTGAGGGTAGTAGCTCCTTCGCGCGTCCAACATTCCCTCTTTGGCAGGAGCCCAGAGGGTATCCTTCTCAGACCAACTATTCCAGAACTCGTACATCGCGGTGTCATGCGTGGACTCCACATCGAACGGAGACTGCGCTCGGGTGACTACCTTTACTCGCCTCCAGCAAGTGCCTCGGAGCTTCACTTATTATTTCTGTGCCATTTACGCTTCTTCACAGGCCGTAAAGCTGTATCAGAACAGTCTGCGTATCCAGCAGACACATACCAGACTTCTACTGTCCTCTTATCTTCGCACCCGATTGTCCCCGCCCACCGCACTCAAATCGCTCCATTCCTCACACGTCTTACCGGATGTTGAATCGTCGGTACTCTCCGTCTCCCGTTCACTCTTGCCAGTGGTGCACAAGCTGAAATGGAGCATCCAAAAAGACAACATGTCTAGGATCATCCGAGCACATACTTTCACTGCAATGACTCCAAACGAACCTTTCAACGGAGGCTTTGGTATGTGGGCTCAGTTAAAGGGAGCGTATATCTTTGGAGACTCGGAGAGGGTGCGACTGGCTTTGTGTCCAGACGTGAGGAAGATAATCAAATTTTACGAAGAGATGGCCTGACGAACGTATATTGCGTTTATGATGTATGAGTTTGGACACGTATTGTTGTTTCCAGTATTATCTCTATGTATTCAGCGGAACAACTATCCAGCCGTGTACACTTTCGTCGCTATAATGAAGAGATTACCATTCTCGGAAGTGGCTGCCACGGGGCTGGGTTCATATCAATTGACTCTACGCTGGAGAGAAATGGTTGATGCAACTCACCAGCGACCTTCGAAGCTAATCATTGAAGTATGCGTAGATTCGGTTGAATCGGCGGTAGCGTTCGTTGCTTACCTCAATCTCGTTAATCTGATTAACCCACGAACCCTTCACAGTGCTGTCCAGGGGGGAGCAGATCGCCTTGAGTTATGTGCCAATCTGAGCTATGGCGGGGGAACTACACCAAGTATCGGATTGCTCCAATCTGTAAAGAAGGCTGTCCCGAACGTTCCCATAATGGTACGTCCGCCTTTCAATTTTCCGTAGTCAGTGATAACCACGACCGCCAGGCAATGGTCAGACCTCGTACAGGAGATTTCGTTTATAGCAAAGAAGAAGTTAATGTCATGCTTCAAGATATCTCTATTTTCAAAGAGTACGATGTCGGTGGCGTCGTGTTTGGCGCTCTCACTGCTACTGGTGATGTAGCTGAAAACCTGGTCAGAGAGTGAGGACCGACACCTTTGCGCAAGACAGATATATTGACTTTAAGACAGACTCGTTTCTGCGGCGATACCGCTAGAAGGTGAGTCCAAATCGCTTTGCGACGCTACTGTTCGAGACTATCCTTAGAATACAGTTTGTTTCCACCGAGCATTTGATATGACCAATGACCTGAAGAGCGGTATGTCTTGATATTTTAAAGGGATGTACTTGGACCGCTCACTTGGGGTGCATCAAAGCATGGAAAACATTGTCCAATATGACTGGAATTACAAGGGTATTGACGAGGTGAGGTTATTCGTTGAGGCAGCACCGTCTCCTGGAGACTGAAATGCGCTTCGCCGCAAGTGGTCAGTGTAGAAATGTAAGCTCCCCGGCGGCCCTGGAAGCTCTGGCGTGGATGTTCGACTCTGCTAGCCTTTCGTCCACGATGATTCTCCCCGGCTCTGGTATTAACATAACCACCGCTCCAACATTGTGCAAGGCTCTCATACCGCACGGCCTAAGGGAAATCCACCTAAGCGGCGGGAAATGGGTGGATGGTCGTTCTATACACAGACCGGAAGGAATGGGGATGGGAGAATGGAGTATTTGGAGGACTGAGGAGGAAGCTATTAGGAAAGTGAGGGATTTTGTAGACGAGTTCTGTGCGACGGAGGTAGGCAATTGAATGTATACTTTTCATGATGGCCACAGTGTAATACTAGAACGATCACGTGACTACACCTGGATGTCAATCGACAAAGCATGGCTGGGAGCGCCTTCCAAGATAATGGGTATTTCTCCGTCGTCTCCTTCAACGCCAGGAATATTCACTTGAGGGCACTGGGACCAAAAGACACAGCATCTTTCGAATGACGATGAAACGAGAGTTGGAGGCGTTAGCTGGTGAAGTTGACTTGGACAGTCCTCGGATGAAGCGACGCAGAGAACTCCCCGCCGCGCCCTCGGAGGTGACCGTTCCACCAATTCTACCATCAACGACAGCAACTGCTAGCGACGGCGATGCAATAATTCAGGACACGGAGAGCGGTATCGCCGGTGCAGGTGTGTTGAAGGACCAAGCAACCAAGTTGTGGCAGACGGTCAAGGATGCAGTCAATAAAGAGTACGTTACAAACCATGCTCCAGTACCGCTTTGCCCGTTTTCTTTTCCTGACATGTCTACAAATGGCTCATAAACACATTTCAGAGGCAACATATGCTCTCCAGCTTTTATGCGACTACCCTCCAAACGCCATTATCCAGACTATTACAACATCATTACGCACCCCATCTGCCTGGACGACATCAAGAAAAAAATCGATGAAGACAAATATCTCTCCATCGACGATGTTCGCCAGGACTTCGAATTGTGCTTTACCAACGCCAAACGATACAACATGAAGGACAGTCCAATCTGGTTAGACGCCAAGTTCCTGCTCGTCAGTACTCTGGATATTTCCTTGTATTTCCGCTACTCACTTCGCTCGTATACCTACAGAAACTCGCTAACAAAGAGTACATTAAGTTGACGGGTAAGAAAGTAAAGAAAAGTAGTGACCACGACGAAAATGGCGAGGAAAAGGCGGAGGGTGAGGACGATGACGACAAGAAGAAGAACAAGCCACCGAATATGAACCGGCTGCTCAAATCGAGGCTTCAAAAGCTCGTGGAGAAAACAGACGAGGAGACGTGAGCTGCGTGTCTTCTTTACTCAGTTCACTCAGTTCGATGCCTCCAGACATCGCGTCCTTTCTGACGTCTTCATGGAAATGCCCTCAAAGAAGGATTATCCGTCATACTACAAGCAAATCAAACGCCCAATATGTCTCGAGTACATCTTTGTGTGTCTCAATAAATGTTCATGTGATGTACTCTGACTTCCATTGCAGAAACGGTTAAAACGCAAGGAATATACTGTCTCCGAGGAATTCGCCAACGATGTCGAACTAGTATTCTCAAATGCCCTAGAATTCAACCAAGAACACAGCCAAATATGGGAGGACGCTAGTACTCTCCGGGTTGGTTGACCCTTGATCCTCATGTCGCAACACTTACACTCGTGACAGGACTATTTCCGCCAACTCATGTCCGATTTGCCATCGCCGTATGCCCTCGCTAGATATGCGAAAACGCCAGGCAAAATCAAGCTCAAGGTCCCCGGTGCGTCATCTGGTACAACAACTGCGGCGCAACTGTCAACGGATGGTTCGGGTACGAAGCCTGTGCAGAACCACGCCACAAGTTCTTTGACATTCCGATTGCCCGGATCTGCTACCGCTGTCAAGAGTCCTGTCCAGGCCCTCGAGTCGTTGCCCAAGGCAACCTCAAGTCCAACTGTCACACCTGCAGCCGGCGCCCTCGTAGCTCAGCCTCTTGCGCCAAAACCCACTCCGACTCCAATCCCTGTTTCGGCAACATTTACCCCGACCGAGTCTTCCCGCGTGTCAACTCCTGTTCCTACATTAGCAGCCGTGTCATCGTCAAAAATTAATGCATCCTCTACTCAAGCTGCCGCTCAACAGCAACCTCAGTCCTCATTCACTCCCCAATATACGCACTATCCCAACGCAACATATCACCCACCAACGCAGCCCATCGCGGCTCCCAAACCCACTACGTCCGCAGCACCAGTCCATCAACTTCGCAATGCGCACTCTGTTTCGAGATCTCCTGCGCCCTCACTAAGTGGTCACAAGCTCTTGAAGGAGGTTTTCATCACAATAAAGCCCCGAGAAAGGTCCTTCTGGCTGGACCATCGTGATGGTGTCAAGTCATGGGCCATGAAACTTGGCCAAGACGAGATATCCCTATCTGTTGCAGAACTCAAATTCCTTGGGGATGAGGAGCGAGACAGTAGTGATGAAGACGCCGACGTCCATGATGAGGAGGAGGAGGAAGAAGAGGATCCCTTACCGAAGAAACGTGGTCGAGGTCGGCCACCCAAGAGCTCGAAAGTCAAAGCCAAAACAGTAGCAGCAAAGAAATCCGACACCACAGGAAAGAAAGTATCAAAGGCATCCACCCCGTCACGCGAGAGCATTCATGTCGTGTTGAATGGCAAATCCGTTGGTGAGAAACCCGAACAAGAAGGGGTTTGGGATATGGAATTGCAAAGCGGCACGAACGTATTAGAGGTAGGGGAGAAGGGTGGACATGTCTGGAAAGTGTATCTGGAAAGGGTGACCACCACTTGATTGGATGTCTTCTGGCCATTATAACCCTTCGCTCTCGTCCAGATATCTAATCGCTTATTACTTAATGGTGTATCACTTCATCGTAACTTTACTCTACCAAGACACTAGTGATCCTACTGTCCAGTAAATATCCTGTGGTGGAGAACGGGAACCTCAGTATTCAATTCCTAAGTCCCAGTGATCTGTCATCGTCAGAGGTCATAGTAATCTCATAATCCTCCGCATACTCCATACCCTCAGACTCGTACACTTGATATCTTCCCGTCCTCTCGACCTCACTCTGTATATACTCTCCGAGCATCTCCTCTCTATTTATCGGACGGACTTCGTAGCCTTCCGATCCACGTCGTACCCGCAGTCCCTGATGACCTTCTTCGGGGTCTATGTCAATCTCTGCAGAGTGAGATTGGAGGGGGCAGGCGTCGTGCTCGAAGTCTGGATGGTACGGTGGGAGTGCAGATGTGTAAGCTCGGGTAGACGATCGTGTATCGATAGACCGAGAGCGTCCGTTGAAAGGCCGAAGGGCGGGATTGAAGTCACCATTTTCATAAGTCCAAGGGCTATCAGGGAGCTTGAAGGGTTTTTGGTATTCTAAAGCTGGATCCCTTGGTGGCCATGCTTCAACGTCATGGTCTGTAATGGCAAAAAAGATGGGTGTTAATTGCTTGTCCAAATCGTGACGGGATAAAGGGCACCGCAGACAATGACAGAGAGTGGGATGGAGGTGCAAGGCTCCTGCCTCATCACTCTCCCCAGTAGCCGGTACGATGCGGGAACTTTATACCACTCACCACTTCCTGTTGACAAATGGAACTTGAGGCCAGTTCCGTCGGGGACTGTAGGACAGCACCAAAGAAGCGGGTTGCCGCCCAGGATAGAGACTATGTTCTTTCGGGCTCCTACATCCTATTAAGAAGTCAGTGACTAAGGTAAAGTTGGGCATTTTAGGCACATGCGTAGGGGAACTTGATCTGATAACGGGGTGAGTGGTAGTAGCACATCAGGATGCAAACGACGCACCTCTTGTATCTTGCCGTTGCGTTTGAGTATGGTAGCCTTGTCCTTCTCCCATGCTTCAATCGTGGTAGTATTACTTGTCAAATTATAGAAGTGATATAAGCTGTGCAAGTATTTTCAGCCGGGGCTCTTGCGGTCTAAGACAACAAACCTGAAAGCACCGACAGCAAGGATGACCGGGACTACGAATGCGTAGTTCATGATAAGAAGGAAGAGCTCAAAACTAGATAAATTGTCCTAGACCGCATCAACAGGGGAAAGTCATGATTTTGGGAGGACTCACGTAGTATCCCCCCTTCATCGTAGCCATAACCCTCCGCGTTACCATGGAAAGGTGGTAAATGCATGTGACATCCACGTAAAACAAGAAATGGAGAAAATGACCATAGTTGAAGTGACCAATACAGTTGTTCACCCAAGGGCAGTGGTGATCTGAATCGGGGCAGTAAGGTGCGGGGGGCATTAGGCATAACGTAGCACGGACCCATTCGTAGTACGCATCTGAACAGTTCAAGTCAGAAATGCTTAGTGTATGGGAACGTGTTTACCAACCGATTGCATTGTCTGCAATGGTGCGACCTCGGGGGTTTGTATTTTTCACAAGTCCGACAGTATCTGGGGTTCCCCGTGAGTTTCTTGACTTCGTATCCCTCACCAGCAACGAAGTTGGGTTCCTGGATCTGTATGAGACAATAAGAAGAGGGAAAGCAGCTAATCTGACCCATCCATCGGGCACCCGACCAGGGTCAGTGGAAATGCATAGGTAGTAGTTCCATAGTAACATGAGGGCCAGTGCACTGCGACACGTCATGACAAAGTCGAGCGGGCAGGAAGACAGCTTACTTGAACGGCACGAGCAGCGTTATGAGCTCGATGGACCATTCGCGACCGTACCACGGCCATATGATAAATACTTGTGAAGTTAGTATAGGGAAGAGGATTAAAAGCAGCACGAAGCTGACGATGAGGTAGGACAAGATGGGGTGCATAAGAGAGTTTGTGACACGCCCAAACTGGCCATTTGCCAACTTTGTCATTTGCCATGCGGCTGCAACACCGTGTAGTAGCGCGTCCATCGCGCTCGATACGTTTTGCTTCACAGCTCAGCCATAGCCTGACTGAGGACCGACGTTCGTGCATTATGTATGTTATTTTATACCGACTCGTGCTGACATCAAGACAGCAGTCGAAAAAACGACTTCGACGACGTCTGCGCGCAAGCCCTCTTCTATACTATCACGTACGCCTCGAATGAATGCATTTGCGGTCATTAAACGTATTTCTTGCCTCTAGGTTTAAGTGACAGAACACAGTCGAGAATCCGTCGCGATTCTGATGCAAAACCAAGAAGGTCTAATGCAAGCGTTCAAGAAATTGACGCTGCTGCACACGAAACACCACGCCCTCGGGCCACTTCTTTCGTCTCAGCTCGGTCTGCGCAGAAAAGGGATTATGCGGCTGAGAAATGGTTCACAGATATTCGAGAACTTGACATTGGCAATGTAGACCGACCCGATGACCTTAAATCCCTGCCACACAAGAAACGCGGGTCTGGATCTCCGAAGCAGCATGAAATGAGACCCAGGACAGACTTGAATGCACTGTTTGCTACCTCTTCTGTTCGCTCTGCCACCGCACTGCGTATCCAGACCCAGAAAGAACTTGGCGGCGACTATGCCAGCTACCTTCCAGACGTATACGTTGACCCGCACCGGCTCCCAGTAGCCTACGCTCGCTTGATTGTTGGCCGGAACAAGCACATACCCTTAAGTGCGCAAGCTAGTGCCATAAGTGTCGTCGAGGAAGCGATTCGCGGGAATGGAACCAGGCAGGGTAAGCAGGGTAAGCAGGCTCCTTACACTCACTCGGCTTTGATTTGGTTGAAAATTGTGGCATGTAGTTCTCTAGATGTCTGTGCCTCTCCGTGCTTTCCTTTATCGTGGGCAACCGAAATAAACATAAAATACGAGAAAACTAAGAGTGCGACATGGTTTGCGCAGGGTGTAAAGTAGGCGCTGATGAGTGCTCGGGTAATGGGATAGCAGATACAATAGGATCTTTGAGCTCGTCACTGACGGTGGTCGGTGAACGCGGCCGAATCCACTCTGGAAGCTCGAAATCCCTCACTTCCTCTATACTCTGCGGGACTTTGATACCAAACGCAGTCACGTGTCTTTGCGTTTTTCGTGCGTTCGCTGCAGCTTGACTACGAAGAGCCCACTGCATGAGTGAACATGGTTCGGCCTTGGGTGCGGTGGAGTGCGAGGACTTTGTGGGAACATATTCAGGGCTGCCACTGGAGCACGGAGATTCTGCGTCATCGACCCGTGATGTCCGATAGCGTTTGTGAGGTCGGTCAGAAGACACTGACAACGTATCCGACGAAACCTTTGAGAATGGCTTCGTAGGCGACGAAGGAGGGTATATAGAGTTTGAAGCAGCTCTAGGAGAACTTACTCCCTTGTGACGAGTTTGCGGCACCTTGATCTTTAAAATGATCGACGGGGAAGGCTTTGGTGAGCCTTGGTCCGGCAACTCCTTTCCAGTGGAATTGGATGCTTCCGGACTAGCTATATCGAGGGGCTGCGGGGTCGTATTATTAGGTCTGTTGGCCCCTTTGAGATCTGCAAGCTTTTTGTCGGAAGGGAGAAGAGCCCGGTAACGCTCCTCGAGAGTAGATGCGACTTCAAGCATTTCTTGTCGGCGTCTCTCCCCTTCATCGAGAAATGGGGTACCATTGGTCTGATCGTCAGACAAGATCGCCCCTGACACGTCTTCGTTTGCCACGGGCGGTAGGGAGAAGGACGCAGCAGGCAAACCAAGGAACGCAGAGCCATCCATGATCTTGAGCTGTTCGATACGTTCCTTGAGCTTATACTGCTCGTGTTTCAGCTTCTCCTTCTCGCGCAAACGTTGTCGCTTTTCAAAGAACTCATACTTCCGATGTCGCTTCTCGTATGCCGCATCGGAAGTGTCTGCATTATCCTGCTGGAGACACGAAGGCGAATATGATTACACGTCATATGAAAGCTGGATAGGCGCACCTCTCCTGATGACCGAGGCCTGAAACGCCCTCCAACAGTTGCTTCCTCGGACAATAGGGAAAATTCGGGAGTCTGGATGTTCAGCTGCTCCCGATAGGCCTTTATAACATCAGATCGGTCAAAGTACCGCTGATTGGCAAATGTATTGAGCCCGAAGCTCGTCAACTTTGACGAGGGCTGGAGCAATACCGAATTCGTTGTCAGCAAGAAAGGCGTGTCCGCAGGGATGAGTGGCTCGTTGTCAACTTCAATTGAAAAAAAAAAAAATTGAGCGCGAAGCGAGAAGGAGACGACAGATACGAACATCGACGTTTTTGTGCATCTAAAATCATACAGTCTACATCACAGCTTCCTATCCCAGGGCCACCGCGACGAGAGCGTGTGGGTAGTACACGTTTCTGACGAGGATGTAGAGGTGATCCATCCGCCATAGACGTCTCCAGCGCTTCCGGTCGCGTTTCCGCAACGCTGACGACGAACGCGAACTTGCAACGTTGGAGTCGAGATCAAAGACGGCGACTGGCACTGGTGGGTTGAAACACAGGCAGTTCGTCGTCGTGGAGGAAATCGCGCTTTGGTACAAGTTGTGGGCTCCGTTGATGACTCGTACCCAGTCTGAGAGACTCTGGGCTGCCCAGCTGCTCATAACTAGTACGCTACGTCTAATACTATATACACGCGACTCGTGAAAAAAGGCAACCAAGTCTGTTGTCCTTCTTCAAGAACAGATGGAAGATCTCTCGCGAACAGCCAACCGTCAGCGCCCAAAGCATAGACCGCATCCGAGATTCTCTCCTTTAGCAACACATATCCCTGTGACACGTGACAGGGCATTTGCTCTGTGGCCTGTGACAAGGAAAGGCTTACTTGTTCCATGCCACCTGGCCAGTGCCTCACGAAATTGATTAGAAACCGGATGATTGATACTCATACATCGCGGTTGTGATAGTAAAATGTAATGTATTGCAGTAATCATGTAAGTACGGACCACTAACAACCATCTACCCTGCTCGAGCACGGTGTTGATGCGGCGGACGGGCGACAGGGACTGGTTTGAACATGGTGGGGCGATGAGTGAGTGCTGATCACGATGGGATGGTGGACAAGCGTTCGGGCTGCTTAGAACACGGGAGGGGTGATGGACAAGCGCCCTCCTTCGTGCACAGCGGGGGTGATGGACGAATGCTTGGGCTCATTGGATTACGATCATCGGGGGTGGTTGACGAACGATCGGGCTCGTGTGGTTCGTGGTGAGGCCACTTCGACGGGTAACCAGTAACCGTTGGACAATTATGCATCATGGTTAACTTGAATCATGCCGAGCATTAATATTGCTAGTGTAGTAAATGTAGTTGCGGTTTGCTCGCCAGGTAGAAACCGCAAACACCGGGATTCCAGCACCCTTTTTTTTTGTAAAGGCACAAATCATGCCCGTCAGTTCTACGCATCACCTTGCCCAAGTCAACAGAGAGAGAAACACGACCAAGCAACAGTACGATGAACCAAATTCTATCGCTGGACCGACTCACAGATGATGGAAATCTCTTCCGCCGTTCGACGAGTCGCCTCGGACACACTCAGCTCACGAGGAACAATGAATGGTATATCTGGCTCGGAACGTCCAGATGAAGGAACAGGTAGTTGATGGGAGGGGACACGTTAGTCGAGGTCAGATTCAGTTGTGCGTTCGGAGTCCTCCGAAGCTTCATAACATTTACACACACACACCAGATTGCGAACCAGTTTTCTTCACTTGAAATGCATGAAACTGACTATCACAAGTGATTCAGCCTGATTCGGGGAGGTACTGAATGCCAGTGATTAAGCGAGAGCTGCTAGTAAACAAAGGGGTGGCTAGGTGATCATCAGCACTGTCAATGGAACCCAAAATGGGATACAAGTGTCTTCACTGATACGAATGAACGTCAAGTATGCTGGAAGGAACATGACTTCAAGGCACCGTATGAAAACAAGACAAGGTGTTTTACCTAGAACACGTGTCATGCGCTGCCCATTCATGCTAGGCTACCATCAACAAGACGTCGGGATGATCGGGAACACTACGTACGTTCCAAAATGCTTGACTGGTGCCACTGTCATCCAACGTAGAAGTAGCACCCTGTTCTGTGAGAAGCTGGTCGAGTTTCGCCACTTCTCTTGAAATTATAATGGAGAAATCACCTTACCGTGGCTATATCGTAGTTACGAATCACAAAATTACTTGTATGTGCCATCACAACTGTTGGCAGATGGTCAACGAGAGCGAGAAGCGTACATCCTTGCTAAGGAACGCACTTGTCATTCCGCAGGCCTAATACCTGCATAAGTCGATGGTATTACTTTACCAAATAGTGTCACCCACCGTGAATGGTCCAGCTGGTAGGACTACCAGGGACGTTAGTGCCTCAGAACTTCCGGAATTTAGTCAGTGACAAAAGGGTGTACTATGTGAGAGAACACCGGAGTTTGCAACAACAGGCCCTACGCCTACGTTATGGCCAATCGAGTGAGTAGCGGAGTGTTGAAAACATAGAGATCAGCATACACTCGGGTTTACGGGGCAGGTAGAGCTAGTATCGCCCAGAGGGTGGCAGCTTGCGACAATCCAAGGGGTTGAGCTAACAGGACAATGGATAACATCGCGTTAAGCATGAAGCCGAGTCTTTGCAAGGCCTGCTGGCCCAGTACTCAAAGTGTGCCTTGCCCCAATTCAGATACCCGCGAAAGGCCGTATACTGTCCATGCGACTTGAAGGTCACCTGTGAGCTCTGCAGGGCTGAACAATAAGTATGTCCTAGACGGGCTAGTGCACCCGGATCTAAGAATATCCCCAATATCAATCAAGGAAGAAAAAAAACCGATGTGTGTGATTTTCCAAGTAGATTGATCAACTTGGAGAGCGTTGAGACTGAGGTGCTTGCCAATAAATCCAATTCGATGCACTGTGGACGCTTGACTACATCGGTCTATATGTATCCCCTTCACCTTCAGAGCCAGCGCTACCGTGCATCGTCCACTGGTCAACCCACTGGTGTGGCGGAAACGTATGGTCGTGCACATTCTGAGAGGACCACCATGATGCAATCATGGGTTCTGATGGGAAGTTAAGTCCAAACACGGATGCGAACCTGGGGTTTATGTGTGGCTGGATAAAAGGTTGTCCGTAACTTTGAATATTGGTTTCGGGAGAAGGCCAAGCATTCGGAGCCGGCTGAGCAAATGATTGAGAAATGATTGCATCCCCAACTTGTCCATGGCCAATCGCACTTGGGACCATCTGCAGGGCCGCTGGGGAGGACGGACCCACATCTGAGTCGAAGGTTCGTGCGACAGGCCTGTGACGATGTCCTTGCCTTAGGGCACCCCTGTGCAGCTGATGATTCCGAACTGCCCTTGCACGTGTACCCCGACTGAAACCACGCCCACGGGACGCACTAAGAACGTCTCTACCATTCTCACACTTGAACTCCCCCTCAAACTGACCATTCGTTTCCATGCAGCGTATGCGAAGATCAGAAGTGGGAAGGTCAGCATACGGGTCGTCATATGGTGTGGGTGGCGGTCGCGGGGGCCTTGTCACATGATAGTCGTCATCGTAAGGGCCATGAGCGTCATATGGGTTGGAGCCACAGGGTGAGTCCTGGACCATATCATCGATATGGATCCGAGGTGGTGCTGGGGTAGGTTGTCGAGAAGATGACACGGAGCGTCCACGCCTGCAACAACACGTCATGAAAAGTAATCAAATAATGTGGGGCATACTGACCTCTTCTTGCGCTGAGCCCTGAAGACAGCCTCTTTCTCGTCGTCAGAAAATTCAATCTCGTCTTCTGCTGGTTCTTCGTCATGAATATTACTGGCGTCGCTGCCACGTAAATTCTTGAGCTGGTCTACGAACACAAAATAGCTTCTTTGTGGAACATGGAACACCTCGCGAGACACTCGAACTTTGTTAGTATCCAGCGGATAGTGTTGGTTAAATTTAACCTGATAGAGAGGTTGTGATGTTGGACCGAACGTCTCGTATATCTGACACCACAGGCGTGAGTTGACATAGAACAGTGCAGAAAGGCGAAGTGACTCACATATCCAAGGACCTTTCGGTCTTCAAATACAAGCAAGGACTCGGCATCAAGAGCGCGTTCAGCCAATGAGTTCACATGATCCACGGAAAGACCCTTCACAATTACAATGTTGCCTACAATACTCATGATTTCCCCGACTTTCTCCAGTATGTCACATGGTTCAACCTCGGAAACGGTGGGAATCATGATGTTTGTGTCGACGACGATCTCGTTCTTGGTCTGCAGATAGGTAGCAGTGGCTGTCATGCCTGATTCTTCATCCTCGACGTCATCCGGAGATCTTTGCTGCTGAGCTTTTGCATGTTCACCTTCCTCTTCCGAATCAGAGGAGGAACTTGCATCTGACTCTGAACTGGAAGGTGATGAAGAACCTGATGTGGCTCTGGCGATTAGAGTTAATATGCCTTTTGATAGGGTGATCATTGAGATGCTCACGCCGACAGTCCGCTGTCGTCATCACGAAGAACAAGACCAGCCTCTACCTCATCCTCACTTTCTCCATCACTGTCTGTGCTCGCGATCGAATCATCGTCACTGGGATCCTGCGAATCTGGAACACGGTTCTCGGCGATTGTGAGCGGGGGAAGAGTTCCTATCAGGCCTTGAATGAGGAGCAAGTCTTGAGGCACGGTAGAAGGAACCTTGAAGTCCATAATGACATCGGAGGAGGCCAAATTCAATGCGTACATGAAAAATGTGCTTTGCAAGTCACGTGACAGGCATATACCCTCAGTGCCGGTGATTTTTGAATTTTCGGCCTTGTTCAACGTTTCGTCTCGAGTCTCGACCATAATGTTGTTGCCTATTGCCCAGCGAGAGTTCAAGCAAATGCTGTTGATACGTCACACTCGGAAATGCCTCATGTATTCCACTACCTCCAAGCCGTCTTTACAGCTGGTTGCTGAGCTCCGGAAGCTGACGGACGTTCCAATTTCCAAAGCTCGAGAAGCACTTACCGCGAGCGGGAACAATTTGGAGGTGGCGTTGGAGTGGTTGCAGCAGGATATCGCTACTTCAGGTGCTCAAAAAGCTGCCAAGGTCGCCGGACGCGAAGCACGAGAGGGCCTCATTAGTGTTTCTGTGCTCTCTCATGGCAAGTCATCCTCGACGCTCAATGGTGGCGGACTTCGGGCAGCCATGATCGAGTTGAACTGCGAAACTGATTTTGTCGCGAGAAACGAATTATTCGCGCAACTTGCTGCCGACATCGCGCATACCACTGCCTTCCTCACAGAAGACGTCCACTCACCGACTTTCATCCAACCTTGCTCACTGGATGCCCTTAATGATGCCCCTCTCCTCTCGCAAAACACTCTGAATCTCCGGCCATCTTCGGTGTCTAGTTCCATTCAGGATCTAATTGCGAAAGTCGGTGAAAAGGTATCGCTGAAACGCGCAGTCGCCCTGGTTCATAATCCCCGCCAAGACCACTCTAGAACGCTTGGGCTACGGCTGGCCTCGTACTTGCATGGGTCTTCTGGCTTTCACGGTCGTATCGGATCACTTGCTGTGCTAGCATTGAGAGCCCCCGATCTTGCGAAGCTTCTTGCATCAGAAGCCTTTGTTCAGGACACTCAACGACTTGAGCGTGCCATCGCTCGTCAGATTACAGGCTTCGAGACTTTGTCCGTCCAATCCACAACGGATGAAACGTCGTTATACAATCAACCATTCATGGCGGCCGGAGGGGAGGTCACGGTCCGTGCTGCCTTGCGTGAATGGGCCCGTGAACGTGGGATGGCGAATGGAGGCGAGGGTGGAGTAGAGGTTCTAGAGTTTGCCAAGTGGACGGTCGGGGAAGACATTCATTAGCCCGACTGATACGAACTATATTGAAGTTGCACTATAAGATGATGTCGCCCTTGACAGTCGGTTTCATAATCAGGCCCACCCAACGTGAACAAGGACTCTATAGCTCAGTGGTAGAGCATACGATTGCAGATCGTGCGGTCCCGTGTTCGAACCACGGTGGGGTCTCTTTTTTTATGGTCATTTCTCCTTCACGGAATGATATATCCACATGGGTGGCATTGCTCGGTGCCTCTACAGCTCAATAACATAGTTGCTTTATTTTTCTTCCGCATCGCCGACTTTAGTTGGATTCTCGAGTCAACATATGTACACGACATTACATAAAGAAACAGTTTGTAACTTGTGGTTACCGTGTGAAGCTCTCCCGCTTGTCAAAACCCATGAAGAGGGCGGCAGGTTTGGTGGTTCGCCATGGAAAGGTGCGCTTGCACCAGCGACAGCTCTCCCAAGCGTCCCTGCCGCCATTGCAGATAACCACCCTCTCCAACAAGATTCGCGTCGCCACAGAGTCTACTCCCGGTCATTTTTCATCTGTGGGGCTTTACATCGACGCAGGGTCACGCTATGAACTTCCATTGACATCGGGAGCTAGCCATTTCTTAGACAGAATGGCGTTCAAGGTACTCCTTGTGTTGCTGTAAGGTTGTCTGTACCTAACACTAACCCTGCAGTCAACACATTCTCGCTCTCAAGCTGACATGGCTGCGGCGATGGACAGACTTGGAGGTCAAATTATGTGCTCGTCCTCCCGAGAATCCATCATGTACCAGTCCTCTCATTTTGATCAAGCAACCCCTCTGGCGCTATCCCTGATATCGGACACGGTCCTCAACCCTGCTTTTCTGACGGAGGAACTGGAAAGCCAGAAAGATGCTGCTCTTTATGAAATTCGGGAAATCAGCAACAAGCCAGAAATGATATTACCCGAGATACTCCACGGCGTAGCGTACGGCGAAAAAGGCCTCGGAAACCCGTTGGTCTGCCCGGATGACCGCATCAGTCTCATTACTGGTGACCTCCTCCATCAGTGTATCTCGGGTTGGTACCGTCCGGAGCGTATGGTCATAGCGGGTGCTGGAATGCAACACGAGCAACTAGTCGAGCTTGTCGACACGCATTTTTCGACGCTCGAGCCCTCGCCATCTCCTGTGCAACCCTCTCTACGGTCATCTACCATTCAAACTGTACAGCCACATATCCTGCCGGCTACGTCACCATCAATATACAAGTCCCTAACACGCGCGGCGTCTTCATACTTATACCCAACTTCTACTTTAAAAGACGCATCTCCTCTATTGAACCCACAGTCGCATTACGTTGGTGGTATTAGACACATCCCGAGCACTACGATGGATTTCGATCACCTCTACCTCGCATTCGAGGGCGTTGGCATTCATGATGACGACATCTACGCACTCGCGACAATGCAAGTACTTCTTGGGGGTGGAGGCAGCTTTTCAGCGGGTATGGCCCACGGTCCTTGTGTGATTTGCTTCTCATGCTTTTTAGGTGGTCCTGGAAAGGGAATGTATTCCCGTTTATACACGCACATCCTCAACCACTTCCCTCAGATAGATCATTGCGCATCCTTCCATCACATTTACACAGACTCGTCGCTCTTCGGACTTTGGGCTTCCTTTGTACCTGACATCCCCAAACAGCGGGGTAGTCCACCTGCTCAAATTCTCCCCCATCTCGTACACCAGATTAGTCTGTTGATATACCAAAGCGTGCCTGAGGTAGAGCTCCAGCGCGCAAAAAATCAACTCCAATCTAGTTTGATGATGGCTCTGGAGAGTAGGGCAGTAGAGGTTGAGGACCTCGGTCGTCAGGTGGGACTAAAGAAACTCTGGCGTGTTTTTAATAGACTGATCAGTCTGTTTCAGATCCTCGTGCACGGACGCAAGATACCCGTGACAGACATGACAGCGGCGATTGATAAAGTCACCTCTGAGAGTATCAGACGAGTCGCAAACCGACTATTTGGGCCTCATTCCGGCAACAAAGCGACTATAGTTACCATGGGCAGAGGAGAGCTAGGTGATTGGCAAGCAACGCTTCGTAAATATGGTGTCGCAGGAGCTTGAGTCCTCCGATGGCATCTGCATTTACTCGTGTTCACTAAATTATGTCCGTGGCTCCAAATGAACTAATTTCCAAGAATATCCATCGTACGTGTGAAGTCGTAAAAAATAATTACCCGCAGATGTTCGGGTACTGGTAACTAGTTGGGTTTTGGGGTATCCATCCATACTGGAGTCCAGCTTGGTATGACCATTCATCAGCGCCCTCCGTCTTCCACGTCCACTGCAGCCAGCCATCGGCGGCTTTCTCGTATGAAATAACCTGTGCTTCCCAAGTCTGTCGGAGGAATGCCTTGTAACTCGAACTGAAGGTGGATCCACTACCAGTCAAGCCATCACAACTTCCGACCTTCGTGGAGCCAGGATAGGTACCAGCGTAGCGGGAACCAGCACCACGCCCGTTCAAGTACTTGGCACAGTCAGTCATAGCAGGTGTCCATTCACCCACTAGAAGCCACAGGTCGAAGCCCGAGAGAGAGGACTGTTCCTGGCAAGCAGAATTGATGTGTTGTTGCCAAGTCATCTGATTCCCCTAATAATAGCTTTTCGTAAACGACACAAGTGCGGCGGCTTTAAAGATATACTCACAGCAACGGAGAACACTTGGTAAATGTGGGTGTCCATGGCTACCCCGTCGAATTTGGGTGGAGTCTCGAATCCACTCCAATAGCTGAGTGGCTGGAATGCGTCGTGGATGAGCTCAACGGTATTGCTTGTCTGGCTTGTGCCATATGGGTATCTGTGAAATCAGATAAGCATACGCGTAACATTAGATCATGATCTTGGGATTACCTTATATTCCCCCAGGAATCGTACCAGTACTGCTTCACAGCAGTGAGGACGGCAGAACCATCATATCCGGCAGGCCTAGCATCATAAATATGTGAGTCCTTGCACCTTGCACGCGGAAAATTCAACTCACTCATTCAGGGGTGCGATGATGGGTACCACATTGGACTGACCGGCAAACATGGATGCAATCGTTTTGATGACTTGGTTGGTCCGATCGATATTGGTTTGGTTTGAGTGCCAGGTAGGGTATGGCAGCTTGTGACCAGAGTTATCGTACCTATGAAGAAGATAATCAAGAGTTATGCGATACGACGGCGCATAAACCACAAACCCATTCTGGCTCCCCGGAGCGCCGTGGAGATCAATAATGACCTTTAACCCATAGTTTCCGGCCCACTGCACTGCATTCTGTAAATAGGGCAACTGTCCTTGGATGAACGGCTCCCCAGGACCGACTTCAAACGCCCAGTAGCCAATTGGAATGCGTACGTGATTCAGCCTGTGAGGAAATCGAGGAGCTCCATCGATATTAGATCCGAAGAAAAAAATTACACACCCTGCGGCAGCAATGGCAGCAAAATCGCTTTTGGTGATCCAAGTGTTCCAATGGTTCTGCAGAGCACTCAACGCCGTATTGTAACTCTGATATTGACAGAACGTCCATTCGTCAACAATGGCATTGTTTCCAGTGTTGTCAAAGATGCTTGGAGTAATCCACGGCTATGCAGCAGGTAATGCATTGTTAAAGAGGACGCTCGCAATGACGGTGGATACACACCTCGAGGACGAGCCACCCACCGAGACTTACACCACGGACTTTCTGGGACCCATAAGGAAAGCCAGGCGTGAAGGAGAATGCACACTTTGCGAAGGAAAATCCTACGAGAGCCAAGGCAAGCAGCCTCTGTATTGAGTGCATGAGAGAGAAGGAAGGAAGACGGGCAATGCGACTAAGGAAGCCGAAGTACATTTATACATGTCCGGTCGGCTTCGGGAATGGAAATTGAGGATCATTCGGGACGCTGTATTTCCGAGCGTAATGACGCGGGAGCCGAGCATGATGGGGCAAGCATGTACGGCATTTGTGCCATGTGGGGACAAACGAATCTCGTCACGCTAGTCTGGAACCATCGCTTGGATAGAGTTTAGATGCTCAGATAACCAAGTCTAACTTGATTTTGGTATATTGAACAGAACCAGAAGTGCCGCGTAGTGGCCACGGGTCCCTGCGGAAGCAACGACGATTCCTATGAACGTGGCTGCTCAGCAGCTTGCAAGGAAATCGCCAAGGCATCCGCGGAGAGTTCTCTTGACGATTTCTTCTGATGCGACTGGTTGGGGTCCATCTCACGGAGGGGTGGGAACGACCAACAACATGAATTTGCCTGTCGTACGATGGGGTACTCGGAAGTTCAGCTGCCAGAGAAAGATCAGAAAATTATGGTAGGCGATCGTGGTAGAGTTTGACCCTGAGTGTACTAATGGCCTCGCGGCATCTGGATTACCTAATCCGAAACCGGGTCAGCTTCACAAAGTAGGACCGCTCGATTGGATGCTACCCACCTGGGCCCTCGCCACGCCACAAGCACCGAGCATCCTGACGACAGGACTTGATGGAATGCGGCCTGCAGAGTCAAGTAGTTTGTCACCCATGATTTTTGTCGCTGTTAGCGAGCTCCAATTGTTGTCACGTTACATCATGAAAGAAGGATACTTTTACATACAACCCACTAGGCGGGTTCCAACCACGGCTGGCATTGCGTTGACGGACGGAGATTGAGCGCCCCGTTCCGAATGTAGTGATGGGCCATTGGTCAAGGCGAGTAGTCGCGCGGGCACGTTCGTTCGTCACTTCAGTTTACTACGTAGATTGTCAGTTGGAAGTGTCGAGCGTGCAGTGCGACATGTGTCGGCTCGGTTCGGGTGCTACCGAACTGTTTAAGTGCTTCAAATTTAGCCACACCTAAGCTTTCTTCGCTCCTCCCTTGTATCAACTGTACTCGTCATGCGTATTGAAGATATCCGCTCTAGATACCAAGCTGCTGGCCAGGACCATCTCTTCGCCTTCTGGTCAAAACTTTCAGATACAGAGCGCAGTGCCCTCACCCGCCAGCTCGAAGGCATCAACGTCCAGCGGGTGAACAAAGTCTACAAAAAGGCTACTTCCACCGAAACCGCCGCCGCCGATCCTCATCACGTCGCTGATGCCATCGAATCCCTTCCCGCTGGGGCGAGCGTGTCCGTGTCCGCTGACCCTACCAAGGCAGACGAGTGGAGGCAGATTGGTCTCCAGGCCATCGCCGATGGCCAAATCGGCGTCCTTTTGATGGCTGGTGGTCAGGGCACGAGGCTCGGCAGCTCTGCTCCTAAAGGCTGTTACGACATTGGCCTCCCTTCTCATAAATCCCTATTCCAGTACCAAGCTGAGCGCATCGCTCGTCTCCAGACCGTCGCAGAGACCAAGCTTGGGAGGGCCAAAGGCACTGTCACGGTTCCCTGGTATGTGATGACCAGCGGTCCAACTCGCCGCGAGACAGAATCCTTCTTCGAGCGGAACAAGTACTTTGGCCTTAACGCGAAGAACGTCATTGTTTTCGAACAAGGTAACAGATCTTATCCCATATATCCCACCATTTTACCGATTTCGCTTGCTTTCTAGGTACTCTGCCTTGTCTCACCATGGAGGGCAAAATCATGCTCGAAACACCATCTCGCGTCGCTGTCGCCCCTGATGGCAACGGTGGTCTTTACGCGGCTACTCGTACTCCCCTGTCCCCATCCGACAAATCACGTACGGTCCTTTCCGACCTGGCCAGTCGCGGCGTCCAATACGTTCATGCTTACTGTGTCGACAACTGTCTCGTCAAGGTTGCCGATCCTGTCTTCCTTGGTTATTGCATAGCCAGACAGGCGGATTGTGCTGCCAAAGTGGTGCCAAAAACATCACCGACGGAGTCGGTTGGCGTCGTTGCTCGCCGGGGAGATAAATTTAGCGTTGTAGAATACTCGGAGATCACTAAGGAGCAAGCCGAGGCACGTTCAGATACCGGGGAACTTCTATTCAATGCGGGAAACATCGCCAATCACTTTTACACCACCGCGTTCCTTAAATCCGTCGAATCTTTCGAGGACGAGCTTGCTTATCACATTGCACGCAAGAAGATCCCGACTATTGACCTGCAAACCGGAGAAACTATCAAGCCTAGTAAGCCAAATGGGATGAAGCTTGAGCTGTTTGTATTCGACGTGTTCTCCTCCACAAGGAATTTCGCTGTTCTCGAGGTCGCTCGGAAGGAGGAATTTAGCCCGCTCAAGAATGCGCCCGGCACTGGATCAGATGATCCAGAGACCAGCCGTCGCGATCTTTTGGATCAGCATCGTCGATTCTTGGAGGGCGCCGGCGCTCGCTTGAAGGATGGTGTCGAGATTGAGCTTTCACCACTTGTCACCTATGCAGGAGAAGGATTGGAGTCTGTTAAAGGCAAGACGTTCACCAAGTCTGGTTACGTTGAGAATCTCGAGGAATTGGACGCTCTGGTGTGAAGTGTATGTCGTTCCCTTTAACCATGTATTTGTATGAATAGTCATCATGGGCCTTGGTTACATCTCACACTCTGGACGCTGTGCCCTGTCATTGGGTCTAATCCTTTTCCGTAGTAAAAAGCCCGGGGTGGTGTAAAATGTTTGCCTGACGTGTATTGAAAGGACCGCTCTCGCACAATTCAGCTGCCTACGCCAACGTCCGACACCTTACCTCGCTTTTCAAGCTCTTCTCGAAGTGACGAAAATAGACGCTGCGTGCGCTCTGCATTGGGCTGCTTGTTGGTTAACACAAGCACTAGGCTGGACGATGACGCTGTGCTCACCTCCTTACAGCATGCGATAAGTTTGTCAATAAGCATCGTTTGGTTATTCTGGGCATCCTCGAGCTCCTTACGAAGACGTCGAGCCTAAATGCGTTAGATCATAGGCATATGATAAAATGCAGCAGCCAACCTCTTCATCGGCCCTTTCAGCCCGGTTCTTTTCGCCGTCTGCAAGTTGCTTTTGCTCTGCGGCTCGCGCGCGAGAAAGTAGTACTTCGAGCTCCTTCGATCGGATTACACACTCGAAATGTCGTTCACGAAGCTCGTATTGGCGAAGAACTTCTTTCAGGCGTTCACGAACGCTGTCGAACTTCCTGTGAGGTAACCATGATGGTGATGTACAAAGACGTACACGGAGTCGAAAATATCCTCGAGGGAACGTTTAGCTCTGAAAGAACGTTCAGAAAGTGACTAAAAGGAAGGTCAAAGCGCAACTTACTCCGCAGGATCATCTGTCCAATTCTTCTTTAGTTTCTGGCGTCGGTGTTCAGGCAGTTCATCCTGGAAGCCAAAGTAAAGGATCATACATTATATTCTTCACGCCAACTTACCCTGGCGTCTAGACCCGCTCCTTCAGTAAGGTCCATAAGTTCTACAGCAAGAATCTCGTCGCCGTCCTCCATCCCTTGTTCCTCTGGCGTATGGTCTGCATCGAGTGTCCGCCCATTATGGGAGAATATAAACTGCATGGATGATGTACTGGTGGAATTCCAAGAGTGTGTACTCGCAACTTCCGACTTTGTAGATCCGTTCAAATGGGTTCCAGTACCTGCGGCTGCCTTCCCGTCAACCTTTTTTGTGGCCGTCCCTTCCATTCTATCTGTCCAGGCATGGAAAAGTCTGGAAAGCTTGGTTTTGCGCGAAATTTTGAAGAAAAGCTCTGCGCGATAACGACAAACGACCTTGACTACAATGTCGGGCATTTCGCGGTATTTGATATCTTGTATTTTCGCCTTGTCCACTCGTTTAGTCATGTCATTTTTCATCTGCATGATCTATGGGATGTCAGGTAAGCGGGCGAGCTCGAAATGGAGGGTACCTCTTCCTGGGCCTCCTCCACACATTGTGCTAGGCGTTTGCTGTCTTCCTGGATGATGGTCAGACATCGGGAAATGGTTGCAAGGGCTCATGCACACCCGAAGCCGCTTGTTATCCTGCAAAGGGTGTTAGCAGATTTCTTAGGAGAGAGCGTAAAGGCCCACCTTTTGCAATTCTCGTGCCAGGTTCTCCATTTTGGCTTTCGTCTGATTTGCCTTTGTTAGCTGACCTTTGGCTTTGAAAGCTGGTGTGAGCGGGATGGAAGAACACGGGACTCAGATGGGGCGAACCAGCATCTTTGTCTTTGACAAGCTTTTGCTTCTCCTTTGCGTGATCGCGTTCGAGCCGTTTGAACTCTGCAAACTGTACCGGCGGGGTATGGGTGAAGGCAGCGTGCGTTCATCACGACGACATACTAATTCGATGTATTTGGCGTGGATGGCGTTCTCACCCATACCTTTGACCGACTTGACGGCCTCCTCAGCTACGGGATGATGAGAAAGGAGACAATGGATGAGGGAATGTGCTAACCAAACTGACGTTCTTCCTCCTCCTCGAGCACCTCCTCTTCCTCGAGGGCCGCGATGCGATTCTTGAGGCTTTCATACATGGCAGCGGGATCGACGGGGGCATCGTTCTTTTTCTTTGCTTTCTGGGTGCCATTCACTGTGGAAGGGTGGAGCGGGGTGCGGGTGGCGGGGGCGGACTGAGCGGGACCAACGGGTTGTGCTGGCGGAGAGGCGAGCGGAGCGGGTGGAGCGGGACCGGGTGGAGGAGGCTTTGGCGTGCGAGGGGGAGCAGAGGTGCCGTTCATGAGTTGAGGTGGAGCGGAGATGGAGGACCTGCGCGGCCGGCGGGAAATGCAGGGAACACAGAAACCAGCGAGTCGGCGAATGTTTTGGAGACGTAGCAAGACGACGTTGGTACTACCACTCGACCTCCTCAATCTCTCCATATCCTCGGTCATGTGACATGCACGCGTCGTCTTACCATATCCACGATGTCCTCCTCGCCCAGAAAGCGAATGCGTCTCTCCTCCCCCACCTTTGACGATCAAGTCGGTGAGCTCAGCCAAGACGACATTGACGCTTTTGATTCCCTAGATGCCCAGCTCTCCCAGTCTGCTCGTCACCTCCCCCTCGAGGATGACGACAACCCTTTTCGTTCGCAGACACTGCGCATACACGCACCATTCATGAAGGCCTCTGCGTTCCAGCCGTCTGACGAACCAGAACAACATGACGAGCCACCCCCAGAAGTCGACTATGCCGCGTGGTTCAACTCAGACTTATCCAATTCGTTCGGTGGATTCAGTGCAGGTATAACTGCATTTCCTGTATTCCAGAGAGCATCTGCCAAGGGTGAAAGCACGAAATCCCTCTTCATCCCATCAGCCGCTGCCTTGCACGAGGCTGAAGAGAAGATGAGGGAATGGCAGGAAGACGTTCCTGACCAACTTCCAACATACGACGAGCCTGATTCTCACCGATCCACCCAAATCATGTCTCCTCCGCGGGCAACATTTTCCACTGCAAGAAACGCATACTCTATGCAGGCACCAGAGACACCCACCCCTGCTTCACTTTTCAGATCTGCGAATGTGGAACTGACACCCTCCAAATCGCATAACTCGTTGCGGAGCTTGGGCAGCAAACAAAAAACTAGACCATTCAAATCTCCCCTGATTAGTACAACTCCTTCCATCTCGTCGCATCGTCAGCTGTCAACTCCGGTGATCGGTTCACCTCTGCGCGATTCTATCGTCCCCTCTCAACCTGCTCCGGCCGTATCACCTTTACGCCCATCTTTGCTTGCGAACCACGTCCCAATTCAAAGACCATTGGGTTTTACCCCCAGACACGGGAGTGCTGCGACAAGACCAAAATTCGTAACACCATTCAAGACCATCGTGAAACCCGTTGCTCCGAAGGCATCCGTAGTTGAAAATATACAGCATTCACCAGCTCCTTCCAGTCTGAGGACAATCGTAAACCGCATATATCCAACGTCTGTCTCGTCGACCCAACCAGGCAAGCGGACCAGTGACAGGAAGATCTTTGATCTTAGTGAGCACAGGTCATGGGTTTATAATCCCCCTACTCGGAACTTAATTTTGCACGCCAAGTTCCTCCCCCGGGCAGGCGAACACTCGTCGCTTCTGGCTTGCACCCACTAGCCCACAGTGCTAAACAACTTGAGGATATGGGAATGTCCGTTTTGTTTCGTTTTCCCTTCCGGTCCATTCTGATAGTTGTCCCAGAAATTTCTCAGAACTTAGTCAAGTGAACCCTCGGACAGCGCCATTCTACACTTTCACCACCCGATCTCGCTCTCCTCCGAATCCGCCTGATCCGTCCCCATCCCTAGGACGCTTAGCCGTGCTGGAAGAGTTGCATGCAAAAGGCTGCACCTTTGCTAAACAAGAGTGGGTTGATAATCATTGGCCACTAATTCTCTGGAAATTGGCTGGTATGGTTGCTCTCGATCCTACGAGCGAAAGTGATCCTTCAAGAAAACGTTGGTGTTGGGCAGAAGTCATTCGTCAGTTTACGTACAGGTCAGCAGACTGATCCGAATGACTCAGACCTTGCGGTTCAAATATGCTGTCAGATACGAACGGGACTTGAACGGCTCCTCTCGTCCACCGTTACGATTAATAACGGCTCGGGATGCATCGGCCGAATCGCCAATGGTGCTCTGCATCTCAGACATCATTTGGCCCGCCCGTGGTTCCGAAGAAGATCCGCCAATTCAGGCCCATCCAGAGCTTGAAGTAACCGATGGCTGGTATAGGCTTCGTGCGCGAGTTGATGCACCGCTCGCGCGAGGCGTAAGAAAGGGAAAAATACAAATAGGCCGGAAAATTGCCGTGGCGGGTGCAAAGGTTAGTTTACCCGATCTTGAACGATTTGCTCGCTCTATTCAGTCACCTGTAGCTCTTGGCGGAACGAAAGGACGGTGCTGAAGTCCTGGAAGCCTACCACTCCAATGTTCTCTTGATGACCGGGAATTCAACCCACATGGCGCCGTGGCATGCGAAGCTTGGCTTCCAGCGTGAACCGTTTATCGTGACACTAAACAGCTTAACAGCGGATGGCGGCAATGTGGCTGTCATGATGCTCACAATCATGAAGGTGACAACGCCTATCTCTAGTTGCAGATTTCATTCTGACATTTGAATAGGCATATCCTGTTGCGTACATAGAATTTGTTGATGATGCCGGTGGTCGGAAACAAAGGGTAGGGCCGCATGATGCAAAAGAAGAGCTGAAGCTAAGCACCGAATGGAAGGTGTGGCAAGTGAATTTCCACTGACTTGCTTAGCTTACTGGCCACAGACGAAGCAAGAGTCGCATGCTTCAAGGCTATGGTCCGATTATGAGAAGCGCAGGTGCAGGCTCCTCGACTATGCAGAGCGTCTTGAGCAACGCGCAGGCTCGAAATTCATTGCCAGGCACGACGGTGAGACCACGCATTGTTACACTAGTGATAGACCTTAATAATCAAATAGATGGTCCACCCGACAAGATTTATGACATGTACGATAACTTGCAAGAAGACATCGAGACAGCCAAGAGCGTTATGTCGTCTATTGGTCAAGAAGATGCTGGTTGGTTGGTCCGTCACATCCGAGAGAAAGCTGTCCAAGAACGGGATGTTGTTTCGAAGGAGATCGAGCGAGAACTCGAGGTATGCGGGCCCGGTCGCCAGTGTTCGTCGGATGCTGATGTGACGTTAGTCGACGTGCCCCCCGCGCGACGTGAAAATATTTTGTGTGGTTGTTGTCAGTGATGCTAAAACTTTCAAGTATCCGTCAAAACGAACGGCGCAGGTCACTGTATGGGATGTTCCGGGAGTATCGGTAGCCGAGGGTTGCAGTCAAAGCCCCTTTATTACTGGTCAACGATATCTTGTGAGTTACCCGCCTGTACCTTTGGCTCGAGCCTGATGTATCGGGTGTATCGTAGGTAACAAACTTGACACCCATACAGGCGTCGGCATGGATGGATCACCGCTCCTCGGGTGGGGAAGTGTATCTGAGCACGAGGAAGACTTCTAAATGGACATTGGTGAAATGACCTGTACTTGTAAAGTTCAAGATTGTATCGTCAATTTTTCTTCAGGCTCGAGCAAGAAAAAAGAGCTGAGCTCGACCCGGATTGAACGGATGACCTTGTGGATATCCTCATCTGGAATCACACGCACTACCACTGTGCTACGAGCCCCTCGGCGCTTGTGCGATCCATTGATCATCACATCCGTCCACGATTAAACGGACAAAACGACATCTCGTATACGGTGGCCTATCTCCGGTCATGTAGTGCATCTAGATGTGTTCCCAAAGTCTAAAACAACCCTCGGTTAATCACCATCTCCTTGTAAAGTCCAAGAATGATGTCATTGGCAGTCAGGGTAATGATTCTGCAAAGCATAGATCAGAACGAGGAATATCTTCCATGCTGGCACTTACGTGTGCGGAGCAATGCGGAGAAAATGTGCTGTCGAACCTATTTCCATGGGACGTAAATCATCACAAGGACACGGGGCCAAATAACTTGCCTTTATACCACCCAAACACCCCTTCGGCCTTGAAAGTCTTCCAGAGACAATCGATAGGATTCCTGTATAATGTACCTTGCAAACGTCCATCAGGTAATTTGATCGTTGGTTGGTTATACACCCGAGTAAGAGCCTGATTAATGGGGGTCAATGACAGCGCAGTTGTGTGCCTAGTGCACTCACGGTATCCGCTGGCTGCATTACGATACACTGTCTACGGCATCAGAACAAGATGAGCTTTTAGTTGCTTCATTAACACACCACGCAAACACCCGATACAGAACTACTAGCCAGGTACGTCCAGATGTTGTCGGCGGGTAAAATACCGCGCGTGATAAGTTGGTTCTTGGTCCAGCCGTAGGTCGGCAGTTGAACAGAAGAGCCCATGGAAGTTCGAAGAATAGCAGCATCTATACCACGGACGAGACCTCGCAAGCCCTCGGCTCGGAATATTGTGGAGAGTGCATCAAAGGAACTTTTGTAGTAACGTTGGGCACCGACTGGCAACGCGGGAGAATATGCCTTTACGACGATAGTAAGTCATTGGGGCGTGGAAAGGCCTATCGGGTCGAACTCACTTGCATGCGAGCCTTGATGAGGAACAGTGGGTTTCCGATGACGGCACCGACTGCCCCGCTAGCAGCGCCGGCCGCTACAGATGTGAGTGGTATTTGATCGGTCACAGGCCTACCTATGACGCGGTTTATCGTCCGGCGGAAAGGCTCATAAAACCCTGAACCATTTCAGTCTCGGAAATAATCACGATAGACAAGAAATACCTAAGCGTGAACCATTGAGGAGAAGCTGGGAAAGAGTCAAAGACCAAAAGCTAAAACGAGTGAAGGTGCTTGCCTGGTATACGTACTGCAAAGCGTGAGGGGTGATACGATGAAAGTACACGGCAAACTCACCGCTGCGCCAAGCCCTCGTTGCAGGCCGCGGATGCCTTCGTTTTTCCACGTCTTCGCGAAGACGTCAATGACGTTCTTGTAAATTTTTTGACCACCGCTCTTTGCCAGCTCGCCTTGCAATTGCAGACGCGTTTTCGCGACTTCTGGGATGTTCGAGAAGGTGACCTGTTCATTTGTGTGAGAAGAGAGTGCAAGGAAGCGAGCTGATGCCGACTCACCGCAATACAGGCCGCGATACCACCACATACGAATCCTTCTGCAGTGGAGAGAGGGCGAGGCGTGGAGGACATTATGGACCAAGTGTGAGCAGCACGGCAGCGGCAACGAGGCTTATGTATGTCGAGTTGGACTAGTACTTACGCGCGTGCAGCGGAACTACATGCGGCGCTCTTCAAACGCCCTCTATGAGACTGGTCCAGTGATCACGCCGAGGACCGTTCTCCTCGTCGGCATCCTCGCCGTGTCCATCCCCATCGTCCTCCGGATCGTCTCCTCTCCTCTCGCCGTCTTCCTTCTCGCTCCGCTTTTCGTCGTCGTCGTCGTCATATCTTTCATTCTTGCACATTTTTACCTCGCACACAGGCTCGACTCAAAGGCACTCTCACCCGCAAACCCCCTCTCCCATGCAGCACGCCCTCTCGCCTTCTCAACCCCCGCCGCGTGGCAGGTCGTCCTCACCCGCTCGCAATGGTCACACAAGTCCCCTCAGTCGCTGCCATTACTGTGTCCCGACATGCCTGTAGTCTCCTCCAACCTAAATGAGATCATGATTCTCATAGTCCGCGACTTTATTCTCTCTTGGTACAAGGACATCTCGTCCTCCCCTTCGTTCCCCACCGCCGTCTCAACCACTCTGCATGCAGTGTTTGAGCAGCTGCTGCAACGCTCTGCGACCATCGATGTGCCCTCTCTCCTCGTCAAACGGATCTTGCCCAAGGTGACCTGTCATATCGAACGATTCCGCCAGTCGGAAGTCGCTCTTCGTGGCGCAGGCCTTGAGCGTCACCTCACTCAGTCAGAGGAACTCGACATGCTTTTGGCTAGTCGATATGTTGGAAAGGGTGAAAGGTTACATCCAGCTGTAGACAATCTTTCCTCTACCTTCACCAAACAGAGCGAGGAAATGCATCTCAGGAGCATACTAGACCGCATCCTCCCTTGTGTCCTCCCAGAGAATGAAACACAAAGTAAGGTCCTCAAGACGGTAGTACGAGAAATCGTGGCTTGCACTGTGCTTTATCCGATCATGGATATGGTCACAGATCCTGACTTTTGGAATCGTACGATTGAACAAGTGGTGAGTGTACAACACCCTTCCATCAGTCATCTTACCGAGTTTCAATCTTAGGCCGGAGCCGCGATACACCAGCAGTATGTTCCTTCTGCCAGGAATCGTGTCTTTGCTGATACATGGTAGAAAGCTGATTTCCAAGGTACGAAACGTCCTTGAAGCGCAATCGCCGCGGCGCCATCACCGCATCTCATCGACCGTCTCTCCCGGAGGGGATGTCATCACCATTCGTACTGATGTCCGTCAGTTTGAGTCTTTCCTTCGAAGCATCAATCGTTGTTCCTCTTTGCTGGATGCGCGTCGCCTCAAAAATGACATAATGGGTGAAATTCGCAGGACAAGGTTGTTACTTGGTACGTCTTTTCCTCCCGTCAAGTGAAGAGGCTAATTTCTATATAGCCAACCATGAGAAAGAGGAGTGGATAAACGGAGAGAGGACCGAGGATGTTGTGGCATTTTTGGACAGGCTGTATACTGCAAAGCGTACGGTGGAGCAGCGAATTGTTGTTCTGGGCGGTGAGCAAGATTCGGTTGGTGTCATCTTCGTGGCGTTCCTGCGTGAAACACTCATGTCTTCTATCCAATCAGACTGCCGTCATGCATGAAATGTGCGCACGACCCCGAGTCTCGTTCAGAAATGTCCTTAGCAATCCGACCTCTCTTTCATACTTTATGGAATTCATGGACCGTCGGCATCGCTCGCTGCTCGTGCAGTTTTGGCTAACTGTGGAAAGCTTCAAGAATCCTTTGGAATCGGTAGACTACACTTCTGGTGATGAAGACGACTCAATTCAGGATCCCTTCAACTCAACAACCTTGCGAGAGGATATTTGCCTGATTAACGATTTGTATTGCTCTGCCACGCCGCCTCACCCTTCTTTATCCCCGATCTCGCAAAAGCACGTCAATGCAATTCGAAGTTATGCCTCCAACGAGGTGATCCCAAGTGTCGCTGAGGATAAGAAAGTTCGCCGCAGTGTTATGTTGGCCCAGAGGGAGGTGGAGCAACAAATGGAGGGCGATTTTGAAGACTTCCAGAAATCAGAGTTATGGTTTCGAGTAATCGAGGACGCCTCGTTCGGTAATCCTGAGGTTGAGGCATCCTCGCTGATGAACAAACCGGAACTCCTTAGCTTATCTTCTGCCGTTCCAACTGCTGGAGCGTCATTGCGCACCAAATTCCAAATTCCTCGTTCTGAGTCGTTCCCGTCGCTCGCCCCATCACACCGTTCTTTGGAGCATTCTCACTTGGTTCGAGGTCCATCAACCTATTCTCCGCCGACAACATCCCGCAGCAACATCGATGTCCTTATGGCTCCCCCATCGGACATAACTTCCGATGTCTCGCGTGCACCGCTCTTCGACGATCCTAATGATGGGAGACCCAGTATTGAGGAATCAGAACGTATGGAAGCTATTCAAGCCGCATTAACTGATATCATTGCTACGGAGCAGCACTCTAGTCAACCTCGAGATCGTATTGTGGAAGAGGCAGATAGCTTCATCCCTTCAGTCTCGGGTGGGAGGAGATCGCGTGGGATGTTCGGGGATGAGGAAGATTCAAATGCTGACGAAGAGATTGAAGAAGATGAGACGATGGAGGGCCCTCATATCGTTGGACAAGGGTCATTTCAGCTTGCAGGTCCTGGCGACCTCCAGCTTTCGTATGAAATTACCCGCCTCGGGAAGAAAATATCAAAGTTGGAGGCCCACGCGACGATGCTGGATACACTCATCAAGAAAGCTGAATTAGCGGGGGATACTCAGGAACTCCGGCTCCTTCGCAAGGCAAAAGCTTCGATGGCTAGAGAGCTCAGGGAACTGCACTTTCAAAAAACCCAGTACGAGCAACAAGAATCCGCTAATCGCCTCGTTCCGCATCGAACCAAGGTCTCTATCGTCAGTTCAACTGTCGCTGAGGAGGAAGGAAAGTCTGTGGTCCGATACCTCGTTGAGGTGCAACAGCTTGCTCCGGACGGCACTTTCTCGTCTGGCTGGGTCGTTGCACGACGGTACAATGAATTCCTGCGAATGCACAACAAGCTTCGTGACGAATACACCTTAGTTCGCAACCTCGACTTCCCTGGCAAGCGGCTGGTAACTTCGCTCTCGGGGAACTTCATCGACACTAGGAGACAAGCCTTGGAAAAATACATGCAAGTGCGTAACACTTGCCATCAAACATGTTATGTTGCTGAACCCTTGGCAGAACCTAATTTCAATTCCAGTGGTTTGTGAAAGCACAGAACTGCGTGTATTTCTGTCGAGGGACTCACCTTTCATCGCATCGGAGGTCAAGGATGACTCTGCCAAAGGACAAGGGGCGTTTCCTGGACGGAACATCGTTCAGTCGATGTATCGCTCCGTAACCGAAAGCATCGACGATATGTTCTTCGGCCCTTCCATGCTGGATGTGATGATCCAGCGTCTTACACGACAAGTAGCTGAATTCACCGGGATTGCCGGCTCTGCAATCAACGACGAGGAAGAAGTTGTTCAAGCAATGAAGCGATTTGGAAAGGCGGCCTCTCTGGATACCCTGATACAGATGCCAGGAGATCTCAAGCCACTGAACGGAGAAACAAGCACATCTAGCTTTTCTGCCCCTATCTGTGACTTGGTGCTTGCCCTATTTGAGCTTCACAAGAAAAATAACTGGCTTCGTCGTCAAGCAATTGTCATCATCCTTCAGCAGGTTTTTGGTGATACGATCGAGCAGTTAGTCGTGAAGTTCTACTCCATCACTATAACTCACGACACTTTCTCAGGAAAATACGACAGAGCACGCAATCTCTATTTGAAGAGAGTCGTATTCTTCCCGCGCTGACCTTGCTGCGGGAAAACCTATGGCCCGGAGGCAAGTTGAGAGTACCTGCGCAACCCCGCACCACTGACGAGAAACGTCGGAGTCGAGAAGAAGCGAATCGCAAACTCTCGGCGCTAGTACCAGGTTCGCTTAGCTGATGTATTGAGTGCGAGAGCTAACCGAGACTGGTTCCAGACTTGGCTGCTAATATGATCGGTCGTTCAAACGCCCGCCGTGGGGCACGACGTATATTCGCTGTGTTGCAGAATCGGCGCTTAAACCAACATATCGCGTATACCATTATGGATGAGGTGTGTTTGAATCGACCCAGACACCACCTGCCAACTAATCGACTCCGAGCAGATTATTGCCGCTATTTTCCCCGAGGTATCACGCTAGGGCATCGGATTAATCTTCAGAGAAGCTTGTTATGATGCTTCACAGTTGTCAACACATTCCGCCGAGTCCACCTCCATAGGGGAAGGAGGCTTCGGTGGCTCTATATTTCTGGAGGTTGTCTTCGACCTTTGCCGGAATGTAACCGCTGTAGCATTTGGGTCATCGTAACTTAGGGAGACAGGGTTCCATATTAGCGATGCAATGACCGAGGAGCCTGAAAAGGCATACATTTTGATAGCATGGAGGAGGAATCCCCCCGACCCAGACATATTCATCGTCGGATGCGTCCGACCAGGAAGAATCTGATAACGACGTAACCACGACTCAGTAATTGATGGCGCGAGATAACCTGGGTTGAGTCGCATCTTTGCTTGCAGATCTGCTAGAGGCTACGGTGCGATAAGTGACAACGTCCGAGACATAAGCAGACGACTACCTGGAGGAACATATTTTGCACGACGATCGACGCGGATCCAGCCAGGTAGGGCGATAGCATCTCTACAATCTCGAATGGATCGTACTCGCTTGCGACCAGGAGCCCGTCGAATCCTCCTGAAAATAGCTCTTGCCGCGTGCTCGTTAGTGCGTCTGAAGTTAATTTTCGCTTGTTGAGGCGTAGACGCTGGCGCTCCGAACGTATGCGTCCTGATGTAGGCTCAAGTGGGGCTATTACTGTGGACATTCAAGACAAAGTTAAATTTGCAGTGATGGGAGGCAGAAGATATTTACCAGGAGTATAATCTTCTTGGGCGGTGGCCCAGTTGAGCGTTGACAAAACCGATGCCAAAGTCTCTTTCTGGTAGTTCATCAGGGTCAATACAGGGTATGCAGGTGGCGAGTCAGCGTCATTTATGGAGATTATTCGTCCTTCACCTGAAAAATAGTCAGCGTGTCCTAGTATATATTGCAACAAGGGCCACTTGCATCCTATCCTGTCGAGAACGGATGAGACTACCAACCCAGAAGCATCGTCGATGACAATATAATGTCCACCTGGGCGCACGTTGGCCAGGTTCAGCATTTGAGAAAGTGAATCAGGACGAATGTCTCGTATCCTGTTCTGATCCTTTCTGAACCAGTATTCACAGATGTTATATATTGTGGGTTCAATTGTTTCGAAGCTCTTAGAATACCTAGAAAAATGTCGCTAATGTGCTCAATACGCTGGTTCGATCACTCACTTTGCCTCCTTCCGCTTCCTATACTTGTCCTTGCTAAACTCCGTTTTCAGGGAATAATTCGCGTGTTGCTCGATTTGAGCCTTGATGATATCCTGGGGGTGTTAGGTTCGCTTGGACGATTTGCCACGATGCACAGACGTGATCGTACTGAAGCATGGACGCCGGATTTCTTGAGTGCTTCAATTTCTTCTAGAGTCAATGGTTGGATGAACTGCCCGTCGTTGATGAGCTCGTTCGTGGCGTCCGTTTCCTCTACCGTGAGATGGTTAGCGAAGTAGTTCGAGGAACAGACACCAACCTACCAACCAATTTCTTCCATTGCCCGAGGAGGCAAACGCTTCAGCTTCTTTTCATGTATTTCATAGGCAAAGCCATACGGTTGCCCGATGAGTTCGTCTGCAGGGAACGAGCCGACTCTTCCCAGCGATACGACCCTTTGCAGGATGACATATTACCATCGTTATTCTCGAAGTAATGACTTACAAGTTCTTCTCGACCTTGATACTGCGCACCTCGCCGTTGGGTAACCTGAATAAAACTGTGTGGTTATGGTTGATTGTAGTATGCCTGCCACCGGCAGACGTTGGTGTGGTACTCATGTTCAAGTTGGTGTGGAAGATGGACGTTTGAAAACGGCAGGCCCGGGTTGACTTTGAACAACATGGATGATTTACTCGTCAAGTCCAACTTGGACCCATCCTCGCTACTTCCTGAGGAACTGTCCTATATCATAGCTGCATTCGTGCCCTCTCAATTCGCTTCCTCGCGCTCAAAAGCATATCTCGTGCTTTCCGCATTCTGTCAGGGCGTTCGGGCATCCAAATCTCCGGAGAAATTGCAGGGCAGCGCAGACGAGCCAGACCAAGGCACGCTCGCCCTGTTTCGTGTGTTCCAACCCCTGATTGCCAGCAACCTGTCTCAATCTGGGGAGGATGCTTTACTTGCAACCATCACATTCCATTGTGCGCTCTTCCAGGTCGACTGGAAATCGGCTTCACAGATCTTCACGGAAGATGGTTTCCTCGACCTCCTTACTACGCTTGAATCATCCACATCGTCACCCATATCGCTTGCACTTGCGCGTCTGTACGCACAAGTCAGTAGCCACAAAACTTGTCGGCAGCTCTTTCCCGAAGAAACTATCGCCTGGCTTAAAACGAAGTCCTCCCCTCAGACTACCGATGATGCCTTGCGTGCAGCAGCTATCCTCGCAATTGTCAAACTCAGCCACGGATCCGCTGACGATGAAGCGGCAATTTATATTGGAACCGCTCCCACTACCAATGTGATAGCACGAGAAGACGTCGCCTATGCAGCTCAGTTGAGCGACATGATCATGAACAACAAGGATATCGAAGCTTGTCTCAGCGAAGTCGTAGAGGGGTTGGCATACCTTAGCATCAATTCGTCTGTGAAAAAGACTCTGGCGAATGACACCTTCCTAAGGCGACTCTTCTCCTTCGTTCCGAAACGAAAGGCTGCAGCGGACGCGACGAATAATTCCACACTCATCTACGGGGTTCTTGTGATCATCGACAACCTTTGTGCATATAAGCCGAGGTTGAGCCAGGAACAACAGCAAATTGCAAAGCTGCGGCGGATGGCCGAGAGCGGAAAGCGGACAGGCAAGCGGGGAGCTGAAGAACAAACGGATCCTCTGGATTCTGAACGCGAAGTCCAGGCCCGGTGTCGAAGCGCTATCAGTTGCGGTGCATTAGACGTGCTAGCCACGGCATCAGGACTGGATAGTCAAGGGATTCGGTCGACCGTCAGTCAGGTACTTCTGAGCCTCGCTGAGAACAAGGAAAACAGAGGGGAAATTTTGAGAGGTGGAGGCTCTAAGACGTTGTCCCGCATTATTCAATCCGTGTCATCATCCCCGGATTCATTTCCCCAAGAAGCGCTTCCAGCCACTCAGGCACTTTCCAAGCTTGCCATCACCGCACCACCGATCCAAGTCTTTGGCCCCAACGAGGGTAATGTACTTGATGCAATACGACCCTTTTCACAATTGCTTCTTCACCCATCGGCAAGCATGCTTCAGCAATTTGAAGCTATAATGGCTCTCACGAATCTTGCGTCTCATGGTCCAACTCTTGCGTCTCGTATCGCAAGTACCCCTCAGCTTCTTAGCAAGGTCGAGCTGTTGATGTTGGAGGACCATACGCTGAGGCGGAGAGCAGCCACGGAACTCATCTGCAACCTAGTTGCGGGGTCAGAGCAGGTCTTTGAGAGGTATACGGGAGCAAGCGACGACGAGGCGCGCTCGACGTCGCACGGATCCTCCAAGTCAAAGATCCATGTCCTGATTGCGATGTCGGACGTGGAAGATCTGCCTACGCGTCTCGCAGCATCTGGGGCATTGGCGATGCTAACGAGCGCGCAAACAACGTGTGAGGCGATATTCGATCTTCAAAAGGAGCGTCACAGAGCATTTCTTGTGCTGGCACAACTCATTGACCCTAGTGTCCATGTTGGAGATGATGATGCGGTGGACGGGGACTCCAATGTAGGAGTCGGAGATCCAGGACTTGTGCACCGAGGTGTTGTTTGCATTCGCAATCTCTTGTCGAATCTTCAGAGTCCGTCACACCTGGATAAGCTCAGGGAGGAGGTAACAAAGGCAGAGTTACTTGCCGTGTTTGAAAAGTTATTGAAAGGCGAGCTGGGGTCTTTTGGAGAAGCCGTGCTTAGACCCGCTGCAGAGGTCAAGAGGACACTTGTACTAATGTTGGCTTAGCTACTGGATACGGAAGTTGTTCTCGGACTACAAAATGGACCAGGAAGATGACTCGTCTTTCCTGGCACTCTCCGCCCATCTCAGACGTCGCATCGACAGAGCTTTCGACTCTGCGGTATCCTCTGGGATACGATCCGAGTTCGAGGTTTCTCCTGGGGGATTCATCGTCGAAGAGCCAGAGCCTGGGGGATTTATCATCGAAGATCTTGCCCAGGAACCCTCTCACATCCCCTTGTCAGAAATTCCCCGTGCTCTGAACCTCCTGGATTTGTCTCCGGATGATGACATCGTGGGTGTGTTCAAGAATGCGGCGACAGGCTGGGGAACACAGAACGTGCGCAACGACGGGGTTAGCAGGAAGGATTGGAGAGCAGTATGTGCTGCACTGCTCGAAGGGAATGGGAACGACGAAGAACACCCAGTCATAGGTGAAGAAGACCTTGAAATGGGCGCCGACAACGGTCCAGACCCTGGCAGCGACGAGTATCAGATGGAAGAACTATCTGGCGACACGGAGGAAGGTTCGAGCGATGAGTACGAGGAACCAAATTCAACACCTGCGAGGAAGGCACAGAAGGTCTCTGCCAGGACTCGTACGAAGAGCTCGGGAACAGACCCAAGACAATTATCCGAGGCCCAGAAAGCGCAATGCCGACAAGAATTCAGGAGATTCTTCCCTGACGTCCCGGACAACGAAGTAGACCACCAACGGATTATGATCAAGGATATCGTTCGGGTCGCTGATTTGCTCAAGGAGAATCTCAAGACGGAGGAAGTACGTATGCCGCGCTTGGTATTAGCCCATTCTAACACACGCTCCAAAGATACTAGACATGCTCGAGGCGTTCTCTTCTTCGCCTGATAAATCCATGAACCTGTCGGATTTCGAGCACATGATGACTCTAACCAAGCTAGTCTAACGGCATCACGCTCCGAAGGAACATACAGATAGGTCGTACAAGGACATGTATTACACACTGAGAATATATAATAATCCACATAGTTAACCTTAGCGGTGAACGGCACCGTAACCAGGAGCAGCAGGGTATGGCTGGTTGTTGAGAGGCTGATACTGGCCACTGCCAGTGTCTGCGAGGCATTATCAAACCACGTTGGCATCAGCATGGCGTGTACTCACAGATGAATCCTCCTTGTCCATAGCGTTCTTCCGCTTGCATCTTCTTATAGATGAGCCAGAACGCGTGCTGGAAGGAACATTCAGCATTGCATGATTCGAGTGGTCACACGACTTACGATATGGCCGGGGATATAACCAAGGCTGCGACTGTCATTCAGTGTGGAGCTGAGCGAATACGAAGGGCTCACATTGTCAAGCAGATATTGATGAGCAGGTCACAGCTGCAACCGGTGATGAACGCCGCGGCTGCAGGAGGAAAGATGATTGCGACCTAGAAAGCATGAGTCACAGCCAACAGTGAGCGTAAAATCGACTGACAAGGATGAGGACGATGTCTGAGGGTTTGACCATGGCGTGGTTGTCGGTGAAGGTTGAGGTTGCTACGCAGCCTCCAGCCTGAGCCACAGCTGCGCGGGGAGGACCCCGACGACACCGCAACCTAATCTCAGCGGTTTCGGGGTTCGTCCTTGTCTATCATCCAGCCTCTCCGTCATGGTGCGCGATATCATCATACGTGCAGCGTAGGCATGTCTGATCCTAACCATCACCACAGGCTATATCCAAGAAGGCGGGAAAAAAAGCAGCGACGCCAAAGTCGGGAACAACCAAGGTAGCCAAGGTACTTCTAGAAACCCGTCGACCACTGGCATTCGCGGCAACTCATGGGTTCATTAGGCGGATTGGAAAGAAGGCTTCAAGAAGAAGCAGGTCGGCGTCTCCGATATGACCCTTCTCACGACCATCAGCAACGAAGGCATCAATGACAACCTCCAGAAACGCTGGACTAACGGCGAAATCTATACCTACATCGGTGGTGTTCTAATCTCCGTGAATCCATTTAGAGGTAGGGTCCTGCTAACCATTTTGTCCTCTTGTTCACCGTCGCCCTCTCATTTCTAGATCTTGGCATCTACACGGACGAAACGTTGCACAAGTACAAAGGCAAGAACCGACTAGAGGTCCCGCCGCATGTTTTCGCAATCGCCGAATCTGCCTATTATAACATGAACGCCTATCATGAGAACCAATGCGTTATCATCTCAGGCGAATCAGGAGCAGGCAAGACAGAGGCTGCAAAACGTATCATGCAGTACATAGCTGCCGTCTCTGGTGGCCAGGATAATAATATCCAGGAAATCAAAGACATGGTATTAGCTACCAATCCGCTACTCGAAAGTTTCGGTTGCGCCAAAACCCTTCGTAACAATAATTCAAGTCGTCATGTGCGGCGTTTCCTTGTAACCAGTCTTTGCCGTCGATGCTCACGTCGGTCATCAGGGAAAATACCTGCAGATCATGTTCAATACTCATGGCGAACCTGTCGGTGCACAGATCACTAATTATCTATTAGAGAAGGGCCGTGTCGTGGGTCAAGTAGAGAACGAACGAAACTTCCATATTTTCTACCAATTTACCAAAGCTGCATCCGCTGAACAACGAGGTACACATTACGCAACACCGTTGAACGTCACTCATATGCAGTTCAGAACAATTTGGACTTCAGGGTCCCGAGTCTTATGCATACACGAGCATAAGTCACTGTCTCGAAGTGCAAGGCATAAACGATGTTGAAGATTATGCAGCTACACTCGTGAGTAGTTCTCGTGTGTCGGTGTCGAACACTCCCCGAGGTCTCAGACGTTGGTATAGAATGCCATGCGGACCGTTGGGTTAAGTGAGCAGGAACAGAACGAGATACTCCGGATGCTTGCCATCATCCTCTGGCTCGGAAATGTTCAGTTTCAAGAAATGGACGATGGAAACTCCACTATCACCGATCAGGGCGTGACAGACTTCATCGCCTATCTTATGGAGGTGGACTCGGCCATGGTTCAGAAGGTTCTCACCACCAAAGTTGTCGAGACGCAACGTGGCGGGCGCCGGGGATCAATTTATGACGTCCCTCTGAACCCAGCTCAAGCTACAGCGGTTCGGGACGCTCTTTCAAAGGCAATTTACAACAATCTATTTGAATGGATAGTGTCAAGAATCAATATCTCGATGAAGGCGAGGAGTGCGACCGCACATGTCATCGGCATATTAGTGCGTGGTGTTCATTCCTAATCAATGAGCTACTCTGATTATTACGCAGGACATCTTTGGTTTCGAGATCTTTGAGGTACGCTGATCGTCGTCCTTGCCAGTACAGACGACAAACGGTTTCGCAATTTAAGGACAACTCATTCGAGCAATTGTGTATCAACTACGTGAATGAGAAACTCCAGCAAATCTTTATCGAGTTGACGCTCAAGACCGAGCAAGAAGAATACGTCAGGGAGCAGATCAAATGGACGCCTATCGACTACTTCAACAACAAAATTGTCTGCGACCTCATTGAAGAACGTAAACCTCCTGGGATTTTCGCCGCTCTCAACGACGCATGTGCCACTGCCCACGCCGATCCTGCTGCTGCTGATAACAGCTTCGTACAACGTACAGCTGGGCTGTCCTCTAATCCCCACTTTGAGGCCCGTGGAGCGCAATTTCTTGTGAGGCATTATGCTGGAGATGTGATGTACAACATCTCGGGCATGACAGATAAGAACAAGGATGCCTTGGTCAAGGATCTTTTCGATCTCATAGGTAGTAGTGGCAACCACTTCTTGCAAGCCTTATTTCCAGATCGACCGGATCCGAACAGCAAGAAACGCCCGCCAACGGCTGGGGACAGGATCAAGGTAACTATTTTACTGTTAAATGGTAATATGTTGTGGTTAAAAGTCCCTAGGCCTCAGCTGGTGCACTCGTTGATAACCTCATGAAAGCCCAGCCATCATACATCCGGACGATTAAGCCAAACCAGAATCGCAGCGCAACTGAATATGATACCAAGGCGATCCTTCATCAAATCAAATATCTTGGACTTCAAGAAAACATCCGTGTTCGTCGTGCAGGTTTTGCATACCGAAATACCTTTGAAAAGATGGTCGAGCGATTCTACCTCTTATCTCCGTCGACATCTTATGCCGGTGAATATACCTGGCAAGGTGACGCAAAGTCTGGATGCGAACAAATCCTCAAAGATACTGGAATCTCCAAGGACGAATGGCAGATGGGTGTCACAAAAGCATTTATCAAGAATCCCGAGACGGTACGTTCAGTCCATATTTCCTTCTCAATCCTTCCCGATATTTTCTTAGCTCTTTGCACTGGAAACTATGCGCGACCGTTACTGGCATAACATGGCTGCTCGCATCCAACGTGCTTGGCGGAATTATTGGCGATACAAGAATGAATGCGCCAAGCGGATCCAACGTTTCTGGAAGAACAACAAAGAGAACATAGAATACGCCAAAGTCAGAGAATATGGGCATCAGGTTCTGGCGGGGAGGAAAGAACGCAGGCGCTTCAGCCTGCTTAGCTACCGGCGATTCATGGGTGACTATCTCGACATTAATGGCAAAAATGCCCTTGGTACAGAACTACGGAATGTGTGTGGGCTTGGAGGTCAGTTTGTTCATTCATTACCACACAGACCACTCAAAAGTCTGCATAGCCGATCGGGTGACGTTTAGCTCGAAAGCACAGTTGCTGGTCTCAAAGATTTTGCGGTCCAGTAAACTAAGTCCCCGTTTCTTGATTGTGGTACGTGCAATTCGCGATATTAAAGCAATCTTTCTGGTTCATGTTTTGTCAGACGAACAAAGCTGTACATATTGCATTAACGACACAGAGCAATGGACAAATACATACCTCACTTGAACGCAAGATACCTCTAGTTACGATCAAGTGTATTTCAATGTCGAACTTACGAGACGATTGGCTAGTGGGTATATGCATCTCCTTGATTCCTTGTTCTCATCCCTGGTCAGGTTTTCAACTGCAGTGGATCAGAAGAAGGGGACCCCGTTCTGCACTGTTACTTTAAGACTGAACTTGTCACTCAGCTCCTCCAGCTAACGCAAGCCTCCATCAATGTTGTAGTCGGGCCGACGTGAGCATGGACTTGTCATTCGCTGATTGTGTATTCACAAAAACCAGCATTGAATACGCTAAGAAGAAGGACAAGAAGACTCAAATCCGGTTCATCAAGGACGAGTCGGTTCCGAGAGACGATGTTTACAAGAGCCAAACCGTTCACGTCCCATCTGGCGAACCTCCGAGCAGCGCGTCACGTCCCCGAGCCAAGAGGAAACAGGGTGTTGTCAGACCAATCACGCAAGGGAAGCTGCTGCGGGCAGGCGGCCCGTCCAACGTGAGTTGTAGCTGTGGTGAAGATGGTTTATTGTGACGTATGATTGCAGAAGCCAAGGAATGTGTCTAAACCTCAGCCTGCGGCTCAGCCCCTGCCTGGAAAGCCCGCATCTACCATCGTCAAGTCCACCCATAGCCCTCGTCCACCGCCACCACCACCAGCAAAGAGTCCCACACCCGCCCTGGAAGAGCCAGATGTCGAGCAGTACAAAGCCAAATTTGCCTTTGAAGGACAGGAGGGGGAGATGTCGTTGCAAAAGGATGACATTGTGGAACTTATAGAAAAGGACGACAATGGCTGGTGGTTGGTCAAGAAAAACGGCGAAGAAGGCTGGGCTCCCAACAACTATCTTGAGCTGGTACCCAAGAAGCCGCGAACACCACCCGCTGCGCCACCGCCCCCCGCTCGCAGACCTCCTCCCTCGGCGCCTGCCGTTTCTTCCACGCCAGCTTCCGCACCGAAGGTTTCGGTGGCAGTCAGGTCTGTGGTGGCCGACGCCTCCGCTAAACCAGTTGCGGTCTTCCCTGGTCTCACGCCATCGAATGGTTCCGCGACTCCTTGGAAGAAGCCGCCGGGTTCAGCCGCCAACTCGGTGCAGGCTACACCAGCAAATTCTCGACCTTCAAGTTCGTTGGGGGCGAAGCCGCCGCCGCCAGTTGCGACAAAGCCCAAGGTCGCTCCGCCGCCTGTCGCCACGAAACCTAGTGCGGCCAAGCCTCCAGGTAAACCAGCCATTCCCGCAGCTCCAAGGCCCCCTGGCAACACAGCCGCACCAAAGGCGAAGCCGGCCCCGCCGTCCGGTCAACTAGATTTAGCTGCAGCAGTGAGTGCTTCCAGCATGTTCGCGAGCATTACTCATTGTTGCACTGGCAGCTCGCTAAGCGGGCCCAGCGGTTGAGTGAAGAGTGATATTGGATGCACGGGTCCCCGGGTTTCCAGACCCAATACAGGTCAGTTTATTTATTTAGGTCAGATATTAGAAGGCTCGTGGTACGGGCATAAGAGCCTTGGATATTCCAATCACAAATGGGTATAACGAAATTAACTTCAGCCGTCTATAATGATGCTAGTGCCAGAGAGGATGCGCGACATCGTGAGCGATGGAGTTAAGTGTAAGTATCATAAAGAATGTGTGACGGTAATTGGAGGCAACGGCGGCGAAGATCCTGACGTGTGTGAAGCCAGTTCCACGTCGCTCTCTACTGAGGACGTGCAACCGCTGTCTGGCATAGCGACGACCATAGGTGACGGGTGACTGTGTATCGTCTCGTCGTCTGCATCACGCTTATCCATAAGACCATCTCTCATCGAGGTACGTTGGCCGGAATCTCGCCACGAGCGCAGTTCGTCGGCGTTGAGAACCTTGGTAGCCAGGTTAGCGCGAACGTCTTCTGGCTGCGTTTCGAGAGCCCTCTTGCCAGACTCTATGAGACTGTCAATCAGACTGCTGACTCTTTGGAACGTTTCGTCATCCCCTTCCTCGACATCACTGTCATCATCTTCACCGTCCTCCTCATCCTCCACAGACGCGACCGCCTGGTATGTCCGCGGTGGGAGAATCAACCTCGACTCCCTCAATTTCCGGCGTAAATCACGAATCTCTTTCGCCTGTCGATTCTTGGTCGTCTCCAGAGACGCGTTGATCGCCAACAGAGAGCGATTCGTGATTTCCAGGTCTGCGATCTGCGGAACACGCTTTCCGCTCAGTCATTCGAGTGAACGACTGTTGGCACGCACCTTGCGGTTGGTCTTGGCCTCGGCTTTGAGCTGGTGTTCGGATCCGTCTGATTCGACGTCGCTATCGCCTCGGTGAACGAGGTCACGCGGACTTTTCTCCTTGGAGCGACTGCGATCTCGCCTCGTCTGTACCTTGATGTCTGGCTGCGCAAAGAATACGTTGGGTTGACTCGTCCGTTCGCTACTGCTGCGCGGGTTGTCGGCAGTTTGATCGCTGTTCAGAGATGTGGAGGTTTTTGACACGGACGATTTGGAAGAGAGGGAGAGGGCAGATATTGGAGGTGAATGTGGGGGTAGGGGAACGGAGGCGGGGTCCACCTTGGGAATGGGAGACGACTTCTTCGCGGGATAGGGCTCGCTTGGAAGAGCGGGTGATGTGTAAGGGCGGGCAGGTGACGGTGCGCGTCGAGGTACATAGCGGTGTGGGTTGGCGGCAGATGTAGCAGTCGTGATTGGGTAAAACGCGGAAGGTGGTGGATCATTTAAAGAAAAAGAGGAAGAAGTTATGGAGGGAGCCCTAGAACGGGTGTGTATTGGTTGCGTCGTGGCATAAGGTGGTGATAGTGATCGTGATACAGAATCCCCTGCAGTCGTTGACGTTGATTTAATGAAATCGGTCAGTTTGGACCTGATCTTGATTGGAGCCAGTACCGGTGGCGTATTCGTCCGCCCACTGTCTACCAAGGGTAATTCCGCAAAAGGTGATGGGTGAAATGTTGGGGAAGGGGATGCGTTGAGGTCCGAGATGGAATGGGTATGATTGAGTGCGATGACGCTCCCGCTTCGCGTTCTCTCCTCGGGAGAAAGCTTAAGCTTTGGAGACGCACTGGTGAGAGCACGTTGACGGTGTTCTAGGCTGCCCGAATTCGTTAGGACTGGACTCAACCCGAACCGAGTTGTCGGTCTGGCGGTAACGCGAGCTTTCGGGGAGCTACTTGGTTCGGACCCATTCTGTAGCACTCGAGGGGACCTCTGAGGGGAAGCTGGTCTGGACCGAGTCGAAACGGTGACATGATTGACGCGAGACGTGCTGAGAGAGCTGGCGCTGGATAGTTTGCGGAGGGGCGCGTTGCTTGTAATCTTTGCTTTGGGCTGGAAGGGGGGTGGAGAGAGGGACGAGGTGGGCGAAGCTGGCCGTGATCTGGCTTGGGGACGAGCAAACGCATTTCCAGCCTTGAAGTCGACTCTTGCGGTTACCTGTGCCTCGAGGTCGACACGAAGGGCGTCGAGTGGGCGAACGAACTCACCTTTCGTAGAGGCAAGTCCATTCGTTGAGACAGACGTAAAGTCAAAACAGTCCAATTCGGGTACTATGTACAGTACGTACTTCAGTCTCTCAAGTTCTCCACGAGACCACCACCACCACCCAACACAACAAGCACACTCTTTGCGACGTACTTGCCCACCATGTCCACCTCGATATTGACACGCGCGCCCACTGTCTTCTTCGCAAGCGTTATCTTTTTTTGGGTGTGCTGGATGAGCATGATGCCAAAGATGCGATGGGCGTCGTCCACTTCGGTCAGGGTGAGAGACGTGCCATCGATCGCGATATATCCTTTGAGGATGAGATAGGGCATGAGCAAAGGGCGATCCGCCGTGGGCTCGGGAAACTGGAACCACAGTCGCAAGGAATCACCGTCGTTCTCTCGCCGAATGATCGTTGCAGTGGTATCGACATGAGCCTATCGCGAATGAGCAGACATGGCACGCCGCGGTGTGCATTGCGCCTACCTGCACGAAATGACCACCAAACCTCGCATGGGCAAGCATGGCACGCTCGAGGTTGACTTGCTCGCCGACGTTGCGGTCACCTAGATAGCACGTCGATATGGAACGTGATACAAGTGCTGGCGTGCATACATACCCAGATCGGTTCTGTCCAGTGTTTCGTTGGCCAGCCATACTTTGAAGTAACCGTCCCGTTGCTCCTTGTCAAACTCGGTAACAGTCAAACATGCACCGTTAACCGCGATCGAATCACCAATATGACAGTCGCCCAGGATGGGTGCAGAGTCGGCAATCGTCATAGCACAACCCCCTGGATCTCGGTGTATGGCAGAGATGGTGCCAAGATGTTCGATCTGGATGACATTGAACGCGATGGCCCATGAACTGAAAGAACTGAAAGGCTTGCCAGACCGGTGAACATGTTGTCAGCGACGAGGTGACCTGACCTGACTTTGAATTCCTCATCTGGAAACATCATCATCTTCTCGAACGCTCATGTCGTCGCTGTCGGACAAGACGCAAGGACGTCAAGACAAGGTACATTCACAACGATCTGCTGGTAACCGAACATTATGGGAGTCATACAAAGGCAAGGCAGGTCGTGTACAGCGAATGACAATATGCTCAAATTCTCGACAGCGCTGCCCGCGAGGACGAGGATGTACGTGTCTATGGCGGTGTGCACGGTCGGGGCAGCGGGGATATTCATCTCTGACTACTTGGAAAAAAAAATTCCAGCGGACAATCCTGAGCCATGAATCTGGTGTGGGGCGATAAGATGTATGCGTGGTGAATTCGGCCTGCCGACCACGGGTGGTATGGTTAGGTGGGTAGAGGACGGTCGTTTCTTCGCGATGGGTGTCGGTGTAGTGTGTTCCAGTCTGTGGCGTCGGTGTCCCATGGTAGTTCCCGTGGTCGTATGGTACACGCCCTGTTATTCCAGTCGGAGGGAGAAGGCGGGGGTGTCTTGGTGTCCCGGCTTTGTTTTTCGCGGTCGAGAATGAACTCTTCTGGGACAACGGGACGGGATGTGCAACGGGTGACGTCCTTGAGGAATCTCCAAAAGCGATCGAAGAACATGGCGCAGGTGATGGATGTTGCGACAAAGAGGACGGCGATGATGGTAACGCCAATGATCTGCCATGTTTTGCTCGAGTGGTCGGTGTCGTGTCTCTCCGCCGGCACTGGCAGGACGGGTGTCGAGACAAGGGTGGTTTGGATGGCAGTCGGTTCGGCAGAGTTCGTTTGCTGAGACGGCGTGGGCGTGGGCGTGGACTGTGAGGTTGTGAGAGACTGTCGCAGGGAGGACCTGGTGGATGGCTTGATGGTGTGGAGGACGACGCGAGTGGGAAGGAAAGCGTCGATGCTGACAAGGTCACGCTTTGGGAGGGCGAGGACAGAGAGCGCAAAGACGAGGAGGAGAGGGAGAGTGATCATTCGGAAATTGCCGATTCCCATGTCCTTGGCCGTCTTCTCTCTCTCTCTCATTCGCCCAGTCATGTCCGTCAGAGAGCCCATGTGGTTCTGCCACGAAGTAGGTCGTCGTTCTTATCATTCACCAACATCCAACTCACATCATCCACAGTGTCATGCAGAGATGAGGCCACTGATGGTCAGCTCATCCCTTCTCTCCATCACAAGGTTCGTGCTGATCACGTTCATAGATACCTGACCCCATATGCGCTTCTTGTCGCAGCTCCTTCGTCGAAAAGGTACTCTCGCCACCCTCCACATCTCTCCATCCTAACATGTCGTTAGCTGGAGAATCCAACTGATGACCCTCGAGATTTCCAGCATCGCGGACACAACACGTTCGACGTTCCAAATGACCTCCCCGGCGCATTCGAAGGATCTTTCCGTTCCAGTACCGTCGACCCTCGCCCTAATCCACCACCACCTAATTCGCTTCCTCTAGGTTCTTGGAGATCGAACGACAGTTCTGCAGCCCGCTCTTCTTCACCTCCCCTCCGCTCCCCACCAACACAACGTCCTCAAGATAATCCAGTACGCACTGCCTTGCATCGCCACACATAATCACCTCTCAGCCCCCGTCGTTAGTCGACCACCGGCTTTCACTTTGAATTTCAGAGTGGCCCCGGCAGGGGAAACACAAGAACATTCGTCTTTGGTGGCCCTAATACACTCGGACGCTCACAGCAACAGCCAGAACGTCGCGCACCTACCTTACTCGAGTCCGTCCTCCTTTCAATATCCCCGTCTGACCAAACTCGACTTCACCTGCAGGTTTCTGCGTCGTGAAGCGGACAACGCGAATAACATGCGCACACCCGGTGACATCACAGGTCCATTAATGGCACAGTATCTCTTGGCATTGTTCAGTCGTGACCCTCAGGCTCGCGGCGACCCCTTTGCCGACTTACTAGGTATGCCACCATCAGCCCGATGGGGCGATTACGTATTTAATCAAGAAGGTCGATATCTCTTCCCTTCTCTACCTTGCTGTACCTGACAGCCCTCAAGCACTGGACCAAATATTGACTCATCTTGCCGAGAATTCCACTGCTGGACGACCAGTACCCGCAACAGAAGAAGTAATTAACAACTTGCCAAGAGATGTCCTGACATCGGATTGTTGGTCTTTGCATACTCTTGGCATCTACCCTTCTCGCTAATGCATCTTGCAGCGCCGTTGTTAGAAAAGGATTGTGCTGTTTGTAAAGAATCATTCAAGTTGGATGCAGAGGACCCAGACGAGCTGGTCGTAGTGACACTTCCTTGCAAACACTCGTTCCACGAGGGCTGCATTGTTCCCTGGCTCAAATCAAGCGGCACGTGTCCAGTCTGCAGGTTCGCCTTCAGCCTCTCTTGAGTTTTGATGGTCCTCCGTAACACTTGGCCTACAGGTTCCCTCTGACCCCTCAGCCACAACAACATTCCCCTGGAGGGCCTTCTGGAGGGAGCTCAAGCTCTAATCATACGAATCCTCCTTCCGGTGGAAGCCCACGGTCGCCCGGAAATTCTGATAGAGGCGGCAGCGGTGGCATCTTCCATGCTCTTTTCGGGGGTGGTGCCGGTGCTTCTGGCGGAAGCAGCGACACTTATTCAACACGCTCTCAACAGAACCTGGCAAGGAATAATCGCCATGTCCATCCGGAGATACCTTTCTTTCCCGGACAATGGATTGAGGACATAGATTGATAAGAACCGCCCGCCTTTTTCCATGTCTGGATATCCCTGCATTTAGATCCGTGTATTCAATTCCTGGGCCTGTATTTCCATCATCACTGTCAAGAGCTCTCGCAGTATCCAAGACTTTGTGAACTCGAACATCCTTGTCGGAAGAATGAATAATTAGAATGCAGGAGTGAACAGCGTTCCGGAACTCCTCACCAATCATCGGTAACGTTTCGATCGAATGTGAAACGAAATTCGCATCGATTAAATTTATTCTCTCACTACTTCGTGCCGTTCGGGTTTGAGATTTGGCGAAGATCGAAGCTCCATCACATTCTCACGTTCCAGTTCGGTTGGTGGTGGCACCCATGTAGCTCGCCGTCGCGAACCCGACTCGGGAATTGGCAGTTTCAGACACTGTAGACTCGAGGAAGGTCTGACCATTGAGGTTGTTCACGATTGAATAGATCGAGCCGGACGTGCCGTCGATGTACGTGTTAAGCGCGCATGACCAGTTGGGGGTCAACGTGTAGGTGACCTCGAAGCGCAATGTCGGCGACGGACGTTGGGCGGGACGTCAAGAAAGAACGCTTACAGTGCCAATGTTGAAGTTGAGGTTCTGGAGTGCGTTTTATCGGGTGGTGGTCAGCTTCAACAATTGTCCAAGGTGGCGAGTGGGCGTCTGGTGCCAGCGGCTCAGTGTCGTCTTGGCCCGAGGCTGCGGTTATATTTCTGCTCCCGTTTCGTTGCTAGCCACGGCGATCCAGGTGCAGCGCTCATTTTTTATCTGAATCTCTACCGAGTAGCGACGGTCGACTTCCAAGTTCCAATGTACAACTCCAACATATTACTACATACATGATTGAACTCACAAGTACAAAAGAGAAACGGGGTAAATACATAATGCATCCGACCAATAATTGGAATGTTGTCACGCAAAACGAACCTTCTCTCCTGGACGACCCTCGGATAGTAGTACAACAGCCTGGTGAGCGTACTTTTCAGGAAATGGTGAAGCGGAATTGAAGGCAAGTCTCTCACATATTTCCCGCTGATCTTCCATCCTGGCTCGCTGTTATCAAGTTTTTCTGCGATTCTATCACCGTCACCCCCAAGACCAACCACGACATCACTCTTGATAGTTCGCAAACTGCACACCTTTGGAGCTCCTGCGGCGCTAGCCATCGGACCGATTGCGACATCAAAAGGAGTGCTCGCTGGAGCGGCACAATCATATGTCAGCTTGCGATGGTTTAAGTCCCCCTTGAAAAATACTAGATCGGAACGAGAGAGATGGAGAAATAAATCTGGTGCTTCGCCGTGCAGGTCCCAGAATGTATATCCGGTGCACCAGAAGGGGTGTTGCTCATATACCCATCTGCCATCCTTTTCGTATTGCTAAACGAACATACTGAGTATCGCAGGCCCTGAAGCCAAGGAAATGGCTGACCTTCCAACGGGCACCGAGGCGCCTAAGCGACTCTCGCTCTGCTTCAGTTGCTTTGGGAAAGAGGTGACCATACACCATGGTATTTAAAAGCCACTCCCAATCCTTTCGGGTGACATCTGAGACGAACCATGGATATCGCTTGCCGTGGAATCTGACTTGCTTCGCAAGGCCACTTTGGATGAGGAAGTCGGCTACAAGCCTGTCAATCAGTGACAATCGTTGACGTCGCGTGGCCTGTATGCGCACCGTAAACACAGTCACAATACAACTCGAAACCAGCATTGTCCAAAACGAAATCAATGCGACCCCCAGTTTTCTCCCGAAGTTCTTTAAAGGTATGCCATAACTCGTTAAGGTGATTTCCTAGAATGTTCTTCTCTGTCGCTGCGAGTTGGTCGCCACCAGTGGACTGTAGTGATTTGATTTGCTCTTCGGTCATGTTGATGAGCAATGACAAGTCGGTGGAGTTCCCCCACAAACAAACTAACGATGATCAAAAAACAGGATATTAATCGACGTCAAGGGCGCACCTTGAGTCAATTCCAGGAACATGAGTCGTTCGGCCTCGGTTTTTTCGTGGTCGGTGGTGTTTTCCGGCTGCTTGAATGGTTCTGCGAAGCGCATGGAGAGCTCGAAAACAGCCTCTGCCGACCTGGAAAATGTATCACACTAAACGATGGTCAGTAGGGTTCGTTGGACGTATAGCACTGATATACTTTTTGGCGGTAAAATACGTCGTAGTCCTTCCAGTACTTGCTCACGCTAAAGCATTCGTGGAGGCGACGATACTTGTAAGCTTCAGCGAAAAGCCAAGGTGCGTTCATAAAGTCTTTACCTAGATGAGGCATGTTGGCATCAAGTGGCTACTAATGTGGCGTGATTGCTTACCCTGGAAGTATTTGGCAATTTCTTTATTCCAAAGGGCAACGTCTGCTTCGCCATCATCAATGATTGGCCTAAGCTTTGCATTCCCGCTTAAATCGCCCATGAGTGTATCCATTCTTTCAAGACACTGGACGAGGTCGATGACGCGGTCCTCGGCAGACTGCTCATTCAGAGTGCGCGAAGTATCATCGATCGCCTTTCCCAATATGGTTGGAAGGCGAACTCCCATGGTTGCGTGGGCAAACGAATATTCGTGATAGCCACGAAACGCAGGCCAAGGGGGGTTGTTCGGGTCGACCTAATTGGGAACGTCAGTCGACCTCGGGGATTGAGGACGCGGGGGCGAGACGTACCCTCGAGGGTGTTCTCGGCCATGGGGCTTTGATGTCCTTCTTGTCAGGCAAGTGGCCGAGGTGAAGGGTGACGCGAGATGGGCGTGCAGAGGGGTGAGGAGCGTCACTGGTGGGTTGCTTGGGGGCGACGGGGGTCATTTGTGGCTTTGCTGGATCTGCGTGGTCTGAGGGAGGGGGAGTGGGCGGAAAATAGTCGGAGAGCATGTTGGGAGCAAAAGAAGAAGGGAATGGGTGACCCACCTTTTATCGGATCGGGCTCACATAGCGACGAGGTTTTATTTTCGATGAAAAAGGTCGCAAAATGATGCAGATAATCCCAGAAAGGAAAGTACATAGTCTGACGTCATAGGACCCCATCACCGACATTTGGATTGAAATGTGTTACGTAACAGATACCCTTGATCTTCATAGGGGGGGTCCTCGTGGACGACGTGAGGTCCGCCTCTCGTTGTAGAGCACTCACAGATGTCGAGGAAGATCAAGTTTACCTCCTTCGGCGTCCCATACGTACCAGAGTTTGAAAACGTCTCTTTCGCCCCAGAACAACCCCGCCGCTCACCCTCGCCTTCATCCTCCATCTCATCTTTCTGTTACATCGACAGCCCCCCAACACCACCGCGCCGTCCGTCCTTGCGATCACCCTTCAAGCGAAAACCTATCCCTCCCCATCATGCCCTTCCTACAGCAACATCCAGCAACTCCGTTTCCGAGCCTCTCCCACGCTGTGCCAAAACCACCAAACCACCACCATTTTCGGACGTAAATGGGATTTGCATCCGCTTTCCTCCAGAATGCACCGTTTCAGCAATGTCTCGCAAGGAAAGGCTGATCCACTTGCAGAAAACCATCAGCGTTGCAGTCCTTGGTGCTGGCATGAGTCGTTCGCCTGGTAATACTAACCCAGAAAAGTACTCAAATGGGAATGGTAGTCGAGGATACCGAACCCCAGATGCTTTGTTCTGTGGGACGTATGGCCAGATGATGGCTGCATTGGAAGACGTCGGCTTATCTGCAGCACCGTGCGCGGGGGACTCGGAGGACTTACCCGGTTGTAGGTCATCACCTCCTTGAGGACTCACCGTGCACTCGAATCTCAACTCCCTTGCAGACAAACGTTTGGGCGCTTTATTCGTAGCACAAGACGATGGTGCCAGTGGTGTGCAATTGAGAAAAATTACTCTCTGGGGCTGACTGATCTGCTCGATTGAACACCATCGCGTGCGAGGACTACTGGTGCTGTTCCCCACTTTTATATATCCCCTATCCTGCAATCGCGCTGGACGAACCTCCTCGTCTGGGGTTTGGCACTTGTCCGCTTTTACTTTCCACACTGGTATACCCTTTTCGAATTTCATCCCATGTAAAGTACGCTGTATTTGTCCTTTATCTACGCGATCGCTTTCGACTTTCGCACGACAAACATCATTTCCGCCTGCGACGGCAGAAACCTTGCTTGCACACGGGGGGCCTCAGTGTCTATAATCCAGAAAATGGGGCTAGGACTGCAACGCTTGTCAACAACACGCTAACTACTGTCGTGTTCACCGCAACGCTCGAGACTATGTGTCTAGTACGTGTAATACAGAAAACGGCCAAAGATGATCGAATAGGTAGCTATCGTGTTGACAGGCATGCTGATGACAAAGTATTAGATGAGAGATTGAACAGGACGTTCTATCTATGCGGTTAGCAGGATGAACTGACAAGTTTTCACGACACAGTCGATCCCTTTTTGGAGTCCTTTTTCGTTTAGATAGTTTCGAGGTACGGTGTTTCGTATCCGGGAAGCATGGTGCACGGCCGGCCACCCAGCTTCCAGGAGACCTTCCAACACTCAGTCCCATACTTCAGCAGTTCGGAACGATCACCGTAGCGGCTTCCGAAAGAGGTCCAGAGCTATGCTGGTGGTGGCAGCTCCATAAGAGCGTTGTCGTTGTGGGGGTGGGGCGCCGCCAAAGGTGGAGGTGGTTCCGCCGTGTTCGTCGTCATCGTCGTCTACATGGTGGTAGTGCGGCGGCGTCGTGTTGTGATGGTGG